>JBBPBX010007152.1:24638-36885 GCA_038048925.1 Garcialebias charrua | reverse complement strand
TTATTATTTACAAAAAAGGCCAACAAAACATTGTGAGCGTATATTATGCTCCTACCATTTATCATACTGCATATAAGTCACAGCAAAACCAAAAATATGAGTTGTTATTATTAAGCTGCAAAAGTTAAAGAAACGGGCCGCACGCAAAAAATGAAACTTAAAAATAGTGGGGCGGACAAAAACCCCGCACCACCGCCCACGGTGCTGCTCATAACGTTTAGTTTTAGAGATTAATATGTTTATAGTTTTTTTAAATAGGTTTAGAGATGAATGATTTTTACTTTTTGTTTGTAAAACAAGATCAGAGGAAGCTGGTTCTGGTTCTGTGACCTGCAACAGTACATGCAACACTATGGTCACAATATACGGTGGTCACATAATATGGTGCAACACCGTTTCGCATGCACACCATCCATCCACATGGAGTAATCCATTTTGTAGCTCCTACTAGCTAAATTAAAAAACGTTCAATACAAAAACAACTGTATTGAACAATTTTGAATTTATCATGTCCTGGATGACTGAGAATCTTCACCAGCACACTTCTACTAGCTAGCCCCATGCTTGGTGCGGATCACGTGGCGCAATGACGTAACTGCAACGTAATGACGTCACTACGAATACTTGACGTGAAATTAAAAAACTTGATAGATGTCCTAGGAAATTATGTGTAGATTACTCGAGTAGTCTGTTAAAGCCTTACTGGGCTTAAGACTTTCCTTTTTTGGTTGGTTGTTATGCTACCATAGGCTTAAGGCCCCCTCATAGCTCTGCGTTCGGCGGTACGCCGCACTACGCCGTACGTACGTCGTACGTACGCAGAGGCACAAGCGTACCATGTACGCCCCAAGCTCAAATTTTACGACTGCGTATGCGAGGCGCGTTGTCTCACAATAAACTGCCCGGCGCCAGACTGTTTTGTATGAGACACAAATGTATTAAATTCCTCGTCTTCATCCCTGATCTGGCCTTTTCTTTTGTTTTTTTGCCAAAAGTCAAGTGATCGCTTCCTCATCCGCTGACTCCATGACGAGGAAATGAATGAATTTGTCGCAAGCGAATTAAACTCGTGTCCAACGTGGCTGCACGAGGTTCTGCAAATTTCCTTGTGGGCTGTGGGCTGCAGGACCACCGCTCCCTGTTTTTAATTTTTTTTAGAACTTTTTAATAAGATATAACACCGCTGCGGCTGAAGCTGTTTGAAGCTGCTGGCTCGCCTTTTTTCTCTCTCCCCCCAACCTGTCAATCAATTCAATAGCAAATGACCAATCAGCGAACACTCTGCGCTATGAATTTGGAGCGAAAACGCGGCGCGTGTAGTACGGCGTACGGCCGAACGCAGAGCTATGGGGGGGCCTTTAGACTACTAGAGGACAGATTCACCTCATTTCCTTAAATGAATTTCTAAAATTTAATAGTTTTCATTTGATACTATTTCTATCTTAACATGAGATTCTCAACCTGCCATTGTGTTTCTGTTCCTACCAAACCCAGTTGAAGCAGATGGCTGCGTGTCCTGAGTCTGGTTCTGCTAAATGTTTCTTCATCATGAGGGAGATTTTCCTTTCCACTGTCACCTTCATGCTTGTTCAGGATGAAAGTCTGCGATGAAGTTAGACTCAAAGCAGTCTGCTCCTCAGATAATTAATGTTATTAACTTACCTTTCTATACAGGTGCTGGTCATACAATTAGAATATCATTAATTTTAGACCAGTAGCTTTGACCTCAGTTCTGATGAAAATCTTTGAAAGATTAATCAGAGGTGAGATTCTAAAGCAGACTGAACATCTTTTAGATCCCATGCAGTTTGCTTACAGGCCTCATAGAGGCGTAGAGGACGCAACACTCACCCTGCTTAATATGCTTTTTAAACACTTAGATTTAAATGCGACCCATGTCAGACTTTTATTTGTAGATTTTTCCTCAGCTTTTGATACAATCCAACCTCACATATTAACTGAACGGCTTGTTGAACAGTTTCCTCTGAGTAACAATTTGATGGGCTGGATCTTGGATTTTTTAAGTAACAGGACACAGAGAGTAAGGGTGAATAATTGTCTCTCTGAATCTAAGTCCTCTTCCACCGGGTCACCCCAGGGATGTGTACTGTCACCCCTGCTTTTTATTCTATACACCAACATGTGTCGGAGCAGACATGAGAGCAGGTACATTATAAAGTATGCAGATGATTCTGTTATTGTCAGTCTGCTTAAAGGAAATGAAAGTAGCCATGGGCAGGTGACTGATGATTTTGTTCAATGGTGCGAGGACTCTTTCCTCAAACTAAACACAGATAAGACAAAAGACATGATCATTGATTTTAGGAAGAAACCTCACCAGCACGGAGTCACTTTAATTAAAGGTCAAGCAATTGAGACAGTGCAGTCTTACAAATATCTCGGGACAATCATAGACGATAAATTAAACTTTGAAACCAATTTTGACAAGGTGTGCAAAAAGGCCCACCAGCGCCTTTATTGTCTAAGGAAACTCAACCATTTTAATATTGACCGAACCATAATGACCATGTTTTACCGTGCTTTTATTGAATCTGTTTTATCCTTTTCTTTGGTGTCATGGTTTGGTCACACTACACTGAGAGGAAAGAATTCCCTTCAGCAGATTGTTAAGCTGTCATCTAAACTGACCGGAGGAACCCAAACCTCAGTTACATCCATGTACGTTAGTCAGGTACAGAGGATAGCTTCTTCTGTTTTAAAAGATGTCCTTCATCCCCTGTACGGAGAGTTTCAGCTTCTTCCCTCTGGTCGGAGGTTTTTAGTCCCTAAATGTAGGACAACACGTTTTAAAAATAGCTTTGTTCCCACTGCTGTTACTGAAATGAACAAACTGAAATAACGTTGAAGCTTTTAGTGGTTAAATGTTTTTTATTTTTCATTTTAAATATGATTTGGGGAGCCTTAACACCGTTATGTGCAACATTATCTGTTTATGGTTTCTTTGAAGTGTTTTTACTAAATGTTTTTACTCTGTTTTTATTTGTGTGTGCGCATGGATGGATGTATGCTTTGTACCACTGCAAACCAAATTTACCCTTGGGTATAAATAAAGTAACCTAACCTAACCTAACCTAAAAAAGTTGCTTTATTTCAGTTAGGGATGCACAATGTTACTGGCATGGTATCGGCCGATATTAGCGACATCGGCCATTCTTTCTAAATAACTCACCGATATAAAAGGCGCTGTTTCAGCACAACATTATGACGTTGCCCGCGCCATTGAGTTTAGATTTGTGAAAATTTACAAATTTGCACTAATCGAGTGTTGTCATCGTCTTAAAGAGGGTAAAAGTCATGAATAAATTTGACATTAAACATAATCCAAGTTGAAGGGTCACATCATTTCCAGCCCAATTGTGGCATCTGCATTTGGTAGCAGGCCTAATAGATAAAGACCATGCAGAATAATGTAGTCTTTTAATTCCACAGCAGAGAAAGCTATATAGGTCTTGAAAAAAATATTGGTATTAGTATCGGTTATCAGCCATATAAGTTTTAACATATCGGAATATCGGATATCGGCCCAAAATCCAATATCATGCGTCCCCAATGTCAGTAATTCCATTCAAAAAGTGAAATTTGTATATTATATTCATCTACTAAGATTTTATTTTTAATATAAGAAATAAATACATGCTGATACTTTAGTTTCTTGTGTTTCAAAGGGTGAGATGATGGTTTTTCAGAGCTGGGGCTGCACTCTGGTGCAAACATCCCTTTTTTAGTCTTTAAAAGCCTTCCACAATGAAACTGCAGTGTCTCAGCCTTATTGGATGTATTGGATGGTTCACAGTTTTCACAGAATAAGTTTTAGTGTAAACAAAGAGCATGAGGTCAAGAAAATGTTTAAAGTCCTGCAAAAACCACACCGCTCTAAGAACATGAGTGGCAACATTTTTTAATGAAGCTAAATGTTTGTTTGTTTTTAAACCATAGCTGTTATTGACCTGTATGGTTGAAATCAGACAGTGTATCATATATTTTATAGCGTAGCATGGTGATTAGAGACGAGTCAGGATGCAAAGAAGCTGGAAGCAGGAATTTAAAGAACGAGTTACAAATGTTGCAATGCATGTAAGACTGATGGTTTGCCTTTTAACTGACTGATCTGAGATTAACACTGTAAAGTCTTTGATTCTTTTAAATACATGCACAACTCCTCAAACATCTTTATAGTTTTTGTTGTCTTGTGCTTGTGGTTTAACGTAATCATTAGTTTTGGATTTGTTTAAGAAGCTTTGATATTTTCAGGTGTGTTACTGCTGCGTTTTAATCAGCTTCTTTTCAGGCTTTGTTGCTTCTGAAACCCTTCACAGTAGAATAGCTGCGTAGCTAGAAGGAAGGCGAGGTGACAACAAAAGACTAAATGTTGGAAAAAGAAACAGCATGAGTAATGTTTGTCATTCTCCAGTTAAAGTCCCTTTAAGCAAAGCGATCATTCCCCAACAGCTTCAATGAAGCTGTAGCTGCCAGTGTATCAAGCTGCATTAGCACTGATCAAAATGAGCCATTTTAAAATAGAAAAGACACAATGTTCATTTGAACTGGCTGTATGGGCCACTTACCCTGAAGGCTTTACTTATTTGAGAAAGCTAAAAGTTTTGGAAAAACTATGGAGCACCAGAATAATGAATAAAACAATTGGAGCAAAAAGCTTTTAACATTCCACCTTTTTTTTGCCTCAGTCATTGTCATTATGGAAGATGCTTTACCCCAATATGTCATACGCAGAGCGCATCAATATAGACAATTACCTCAGCGGTGGATGAATGTACCATTGTTTGCATCTGTGTGCTAAAACCTGTGAAACTAATGATGGAGAGCAGCAGGGAGGCTGCACTGACGCCACTGAAACAACAAGGTGTATGATTTAAGAAGTTTTTACATCCAATCTGATCAAGTCTCAGGTATACATAGGTTTTTTTTTGTGTGTGTGTGTGTATGTGAGTGTGTGGGAGGGGGTTAATGTCTTATTTTTGACTCGTATCTTAGAATTATAATGGAAAACAAAACAAGCTAATTATTAATTATTATTTTAATTTTTCTACATTTTTTATTTTATTTTGTTTTTTATAATTTTATTGTTTTGTTTGAGTAAGAAACTCTATAAAGTCTCTCCAAAACAGTTTCAAATTATTTAGAATATCTTTTGCCTTTTACACTTTTTTATTTTATTTTTTACTGCTTTTTAAAACACTGCAGTATTTTGTGCTTTCTGGTTTAGGAGCAGATATTGTTCAGTGGCTGCTGAAGAATCTGTCCGTTGAGGATCCAGGTACGTTTCACTCAGTGAGAAAATACTTTGGACGAACTGAAATATTGTTTCTTTTTATTTTTCGAAAACCGCAACAAAAAAAATTCTAAACGGCACATATTGTGTAAACGGTGGATCATTAAACAGCTAATTCCAAAAAATAAAAAATTATCAAAATAATTTTTTGTCAGTACTAAGAAATATAGTTCAGAAAAGTAGATTGATCAGAAGATAAGCAAGAATGGGGTATCATTTGTAAAGTGACACAGTCAAAAATTAACAGCAATATTTTTGGCTTATGCCTTTCATAATGAAAAAACAAATCTTTTTTAGTCATACCCTGATGCATGCTCAATAATCCAGGTGAAAAAGTCTAAAAAAGCTAAGTCTGGTCCTCTGGACATTCAAAAAACAAAACAAAACAAAGCAAAACAATTGTAGAAACGTTTCGTCTTTCGTCCGAAAGACTTCCTCAGTCTGAGGTGCTGTGTTCAGCTCAGTCTTATAAATAGCACCCTCTCACAGTGTTACACAACCAGTTGGCTGATGACAGCCGAAACCAGCTGCTCACATGATCAAGGAGGACCATCAGCCTAACGATGGATCGTTAGCACCCTGATGGTTGTTTGCTATTCACAGAGGGCTGAGTGATACTAGCAATAACAGCATTGTAAGAGGGGGACAGTTGACGTAAGTCGGAACATACGTAAATACTTCACCTAATACGTACAGTACTGTATTTTACCAAGCACTTAGCCTATCCTAACACAGTACCCTAATTATCAAAACACACATACATTTGGGAGCCATAATTTGTTTATTTGTTTATTAAATTTGTTCTTTTTTTTTTTACAAAAGAAACACAATACAAGACAATCCCATTAATGATACGTACACAATGTAAAAAAAATGAAAGGTAGCAGAAAGAAGAATAAATCTTATTATATCTGCCCCTTTTTTCAAACAATCAGATTAAACAATAATAATCTTTCACCAGCAGTACAAAATGACTAACTCTTTCTAATTTTCTAATACTAATACATAACTAATAATTGATACAATACACATTATGCTAATTCATATATATTTTTTCAACAAATTCCTTTTGATCATTTTCTTAAATGTAAACAGTGACTTGGCATTTTTAACTACATTCTCCAAGCCATTCCATAATCTAATTCCCTGGATTGAGGTAGAACGTCCCTTCAAACTAGTTCTGAATTGTGGTTTTACAAACATCTCTGTCCCCTTAAGATTATAACAACTTTGTCTTTTAACAAAATTCATTTGGATATTTAAAGGTAATTCGTTATTCTGAGCCCTATACATAATTGATAAAATATTATAATCAACCAAATCATGGAACTTCAATAATTTCAGTTGATAAAATAATGTACTTGATGGATGACGGTAATGTTTTCTAGTGATAATTCTTACAGCTCTTTTCTGTAATACAAAAATAGGCTTTGTGATTGTTTTACACGCTTTCCCCCAAACATCAATGACATGATAATATCAAACATAATGAAATGAAAGAAGAGTTAATTTCCTACTGGTATGCTGGTGAAGCCGTTCCTCCGTCCCTCCTCCATATGTATTGCGTTTACGTCGTAAAAACGCCGTCCAGCTCGGTCCATCCTCCGTACATATTTGTTTACAACATAAAACCGCTTTCACACACAGTAACAGTAAGTTGTACTATGTACAGTTTTGTTTTGTTTTTTGAATGTCCAGAGGACCAGACTTAGCTTTTTTAGAGAGTACAGGGCAGCTGTAGCCTCCGCAGCTAGTAAAACCGGAAACTGCGTAACTCGGCTTTTCAAAATAAAAATTTCAAAATATTTTTAATTTTTAATTTTAATTTTTTAATTTTTAATATTTTTAATGGGAGGTGCGTCATAAGTGCAAAACGTCGTAACTCGAGACCGTCGTAAGACGAGGACTACCTGTATATGGATGCACTTAGAGAGGACATGAAGGTACAGTAGTTGGAGTGAGGACAGAGGATGCAGAGGAAAGAGTGAGGTGGAGGAGGATGACTCGCTGTAGCGACCCCTGAAGAGGGAACAGCCGCAAGAAAAAGAAGACTAACTAAATATGCATGCTAAGTATTTAGCTTTTAAACTAAATATTTAGCTTGTAAATTAAATATTTAGTTTGGAACTATGACATTTATAAATATACTGTATGAATAACATGGTGAAAATATGACTTTGAAAAATACATGTAAATATATATATATATTATGAAAGGCTAAATAGACCGAAAATATTGATGTTAATTTTTGATGGTGTAACTTTAGAAATGGCACACCATAAGCAAGATGAAATTTTAACAGGAATTTAAAAGTATATATATATATATATTTTATTTTGGCATCTTTTGTTTTGCCTCCTCATTGACTTTCTCGAGCCTTGTTTCTTGCTGCTCAAATCTAAATCACGATTAAGGTTGGGCATTGTTTGAATTTGAACAATTCTGGTTCGGATTCCGATTTCTCATTTCGATTTGGTTTCTATTGATTCTCGATTCCGATTCTTTTTAGAAGCGGTGTTAAAAAACAAACTAAACAAAGCATCACCGACATCTTTTCCTCAGTCGCTATGGTGAACGTAGTAGTACATCACAGCGTCTGCTAAACTGTGGCTAACATGATCAATTTCAATTTGTCTATGAAATAATGGATGAGCTAATTTTAGTATGGTGTTTTAGCATTTGAGTTGACTTACTGCTTTAAGTTAAGTATAACTTGTTAGCTGCCTTAATGTTGTATAAGAAGTAATTTATAGTTTTACTTACCTGATTCTGACTGCAGCGGGTGATAGGCTGCAGGTTGGAGCTGGAGGAGGGGGCAGTGTAAGCTGGCACAGAGCATCAAACACAGTGCACTCTGTTACTTCTACACTTTGAACCTGAAGGTGTTGGTCGTGCGCCCTCCTTTGCACTATATAAAATTATTGCACGTGCTGCACTGAGCTGACTGGTCATTTATTTTATTAAAGTTAAGCCGCATTTTCAATCGCGGCCGCTCATGGTCCATGGATGCGCACACACTTCCTGTGGATTCTTCTTCGTTGGAGTTCGGCTGCTTCTTCTTCTGGTCGGTGGGCTTGGTATTAAAAGTATGAATTTAAAATAAAAATGTTGAACGATTCCAGGAGAATCGGAATGTTCCAATCGATTCTCGAGCCTCGATGCCCAACCCTAATCATGATGGTTGAACTGATCCCATTGATATAATCATGGAATCATAAATTATTTTTAAAGCACAACATCTAATATCAAAAAGCCCATTTAAAAGAAAACTACAGGCTATACAAATACAAGTATTTAAAATCATTTGTCAAGGTTTCAAGTCCTAAAATATTTGATCATGTCTGCGTTCGTGAACTTGTTCTTTGTTTATGTTGGTGTTCTAAAACACCACTGTCATGATTTTCATGTAATGAATTTCCACGCTGTAGAACTGTAAAAATCAGGATTTAATTCCTGATGATGTTCTTCCAGCTGAAGCCATGCACATTGGGAGTCTCATCGCAGCTCAGGGATACTTCTTCCCCGTCTCCGATCACGTCCTCTGCCTCAAAGATGATGGCACTTTGTATCGCTTTCAGGTGAGCAGAGAAATCAAATGGAAGCTGCTGTGTGGGGGTGTCACTGGATTCATTTAGTTCAAAACCACCATTTAAATTGTTGATTTTTGAGAAAATTAAAGGATTTTAAGTGTGCCTTATAGTCCAAAAAATATGGTATGTAAAAATAAATAAATAAAGTTATTGCATTGAAAGGGCGACTAGAAAAACATATAAAAGTCTATAAATATTTATGAAAAAGAGTGCCTAAATCTTCATGTATCTTTATTTGTCATCAAAAGATGTCTAAAAATAAAACATCAGTTTTGAGAAGCATGTTGGACAATTATTCTGTCGGCCATGTTTTCAGCTTGTTTACTTCTTGATGTTTTTCCAGCTTTTATCACTTCTTGCTGTAGTATTTCTATCTTTCAGAACCTGAGAAATAATTACACTTTGGCTGTTTGAATCAATAAAAACACAGTACAGGAAGCCCTCGAGTTACGTCATGGATTGGGACCTACGGGTGTGACTTAGGTCGATGTTGTCGTACCTCGCGGACCAAAAACACCTGCCTGTCGTAGGTCCGCGTTTCTGACATAGGTCGCGGCTATACCGCTAACGGAGCGTTGCACACATATTTAATGGCATGAGACTGAACAAGCAGACATACTAGGTCATAAACATGCACAGAACTGTACAGTAAATGAATACTGTACAATAAATAAAAAATATAATGTCTTACTTTGAGCTGGTCAAAGCCTGCCTTCGTCTTTTAGCATCAGCTCGCACCCGTCCGAGCTCCCCCAGCTTCCTTACGCTCCACACGCACACACGTGGTCAAAACTGTTTAAAAGAATGACTGTTAGCTTCTTAACTTCATACATTTGGAGCCAGAAAAAAAAAAAACTTACTGAAAGCCGTTTCTCCGCGATAATCCTCCATCCAAAACAAGCTCGGCGTTAGCTACGGTTAGGCCCCGCCATTAGCAGCAATGGTTAGCATGTCAGTTCATTCAAAAAGGCTGTCGGCTTTGTATCTCCGCGTTAGCTCGGTGTCCCCCGACTGCCAGGCGGACATTTGCGGCGAGCTCCCGGCCGCAGATGGCCCCTCCGCGGCATGTCGGCTCGGTGTCTTCGCCTGTGTTAGCTGCTCTGTTAGCTGCTGTCGTTAGCATGTCGGGCGGCGTTGTGGGAGCGATCGCGGGGCGATCGCCGGCTGCTTCTCCGGGCCTGAGACGTCCACAGAGTTGACCGAGTGTTTCCAGCAAATTTATCCGTATGAGGCAACCCTGATCGGACACACAGTCCTCTAGAGCCAGCTGACAGGAGCATCTATGGCGGAGCTCCATTGACCGCAATGGCGACCGGAAACGACCGGAAGTTGCGTAAATACGATAAAATTGTAATAAAAACGTAATATTAATAATTATACTTTATTTATAAAGCCATTTAAAACAACCACAGCTGCAACAAAGTGCTATACACATGAAATTAATAACATTTAAACACACAAAAAAAAAATAATAATAATTTTTTTTATTTTTTTTATCATATTTTTATTAAATATGATAAAATCGTAAGTCTGAGTTGCCGTAGGTCGCAGGTGACGTAGGTCGAGGGTTTGCTGTAACTTCAGCAAATCGGTGCAAACCTGTTCTAAAGAGAAGAATAAAGGTTTTCACCTCACTGTTGGGGGGTTAACTTGTAGATTGGCATCTTCAAATCTCCAACAAGGCGGCGTGATTTCTGATTTTCTTCTTTCTTTTTCAGGCACCATATTTCTGGCCATCCCACTGCTGGGAGCCTGAGAACACAGATTATGGTGAGACATGAACAAAAACTGTGCCCTTGTATGGGGTGCTGTTTGTAAAGTTACACTGTCAAAAATTAACAGCAATATTTTGGTTCATTTACCCTTTCATGATAAAAAAATAATTCTGTCATATTTTCACCCATGTTATTCATCCATCCATCCATCCATCCATTTTCTTCCGCTTATCTGGGGTCGGGTCGCGGGGGTAGCAGCCTAAGTAAGGAGGCCCAGACTTCCCTCTCCCCAGCCACTTGGAGCAGCTCCTCTGGGGGAATCCCAAGGCGTTCCCAGGCCAGCCGAGAAACATAGTCCCTCCAGCGTGTCCTGGGTCTTCCTCTGGGTCTCCTCCCGGTGGGAGAGGCCCGGAACACCTCACCAGGGAGGCGTCCAGGAGGCATCCTAACCAGATGCCCGAGTATGTATTCATACATTTATAAATGTCATAGTTCCAAATGTCCATAGTTCTAAATATTTAGTTTACAAACTAAATATTTAGTTTACAAACTAAATACTTAACTTGCAAGTAAAATATTTAGTTAGCAAGCTTGATATTAGTTCTACACTAAATAGTTAGTTTACAAACTAAATGTTTATGTCCAATCTAAATGGTTAATTTACAAACAAAATATTTAACTAAATTAAATGTTTACGTAGTAAACTAAATATTTAGTTCTAAACTAAATATTTAGTTTACAAACTAAATGTTTATGTCCAAGCTAAATGTTAAATTTACTAACAAATATTTAGCTTGCACGTTAAAGGTTTATTTAGTAATCTTAAGTGTTTAGGTGTAAATTAAATATTTAATTTCCAAGCTAAATATTAAATTTCCAAGCTCATCATTTAATTTCCAAACTCAATATTTATTGTCCAAGCTAAATATTTATTTTCCAAATGAAACGTTTAATTTCTAAGCTAAACATTTAATTTCTAAACTAAAATTTAAAGTTGCTTACTAAACATTTAGCCTGGACCTAAATAGTTATTTTCCAAGCTAAACATCCATCCATCTATCCATTATCTTTTACCCGCTTCTTCCATTTTGGGTCACGGGGGTCGCCGGTGCCCATAATCACTGGGCGATGGGCGGGTACACTCTGGATGGGTTGCAAGTCCATCACAGGGCAAAGATAAACATTTAATTTTCAAAATAAATGTTTAATTTGCTACCTAAATATTTAGCTCTGGCCTAAATATTTAACTTGATAGCTAAATATTTACATGTAGCTTGCAAGTTAGATATTTAGCTCAAACCTAAACCTAAATATTTAGCTAATATGCAAATTCCTTGCCGAAAAGCGTAAGTGGACTATCAAAATAAAAGTTGAACCTCTATCTATTCACCTCTTGCCAAACCGCCAAAAAACACCAGAAGTAGAAGAAGAAAAACAAGAATTACAGCAGGTCAGACTGAATCACTTCAGTTTTTTCTTATGTGTCATATTTTATCGTCATTCTTTTCCTCTGGACATGGCAAATGAGTTAGCAGAGAACATTGGATTAGCTGTTCAGCTTTTTCTTTTTTGTTGTTGTTGATAGTCCACCATAGGTGTCTCAACCATTATATGTGAAAGGGACATGCCCC
>JBBPBX010007152.1:6994-24595 GCA_038048925.1 Garcialebias charrua | reverse complement strand
GACCCCCCCTACTTTTACTATGAAACATTAGCTTAGTCAAAAAAAGGCGTTCAATACAAGATCAACTGGACTTTATTTGTTACAGAAGACGTTTCGACCTCTATCCAGAGGGCTTTATCAATTCTATGAAACAGACTGTGTGCCAGTGGAGTTATAACAGTCTTAGGAGACACGCACCAACTGCAAGCTGAGGTAACACATACATGTAAATTGACAAATCACACCTTAACAGTAGGAGTTTCCTTGAGGTCTCTGACAGAAGACACACAACTGTATGTAAATTGACAAATCACACCTCACAACCCAACAGCAGAGGCTTCTCCAAAATTTTTGCTAGTCTAATTCCCAGACAAGACACCTCTGCTCCCATCCGGTGTAAAACGTCTGGGAATCAGCCTAAGTAAAATATTTATTTTGTACATTAAACATTTATCTTGGACAAACATTCAGTTTGTAAACTAAAAATTTACTTTGGAGCTAAGTATTTAGTTTACAAACTAAATATTTAACTTGCAGTCTAAATATTTATTTTGTACATTAAACATTTATCTTGGACAAACGTTTAGTTTGTAAACTAAATATTTACTGTGGAGCTAAATATTTAGTTTACAAACTAAATATTTAACTTGCAAGCTAAATATTTATTTTGTTCATTAAACTTTTATCTTGGACAAACATTTAGTTTGTAAACTAAATATTTACTGTGGAGCTAAATATTTAGTTTACAAACTAAATATTTAACTTGCAAGCTAAATATTTATTTTGTACATTAAACATTTATCTTGGACAAACGTTTAGTTTGTAAACTAAATATTTAGTGTGGAGCTAAATATTTAGCTTGCTAACTAAATATTTAACTTGCAAGTTGAGTATTTAGTTTGTAATAAAAATATATAGGTGTAAATTAAGTATTTAGTTTGGAACTATGACATTCACAAATTATGAATAACATGGTGAAAATATGAATTAAAAAAATTACATGAAAGGCTAAATAAACCAAAATATTGCTGTTAAGTTTTTGACTGTGTAACTTTACCCCAAACCCTTGACTAATATGTTTTTCTTAATATGTATGTACAAAGTATAATATCATATGTAATTCATTTTAGCTTGCTTGGCTTTTAGAAAACAGTGTTAGCCATAGCTAATCAACTTTAGCAAACACAGAAAATGGCTTTAACTTAGTGAATTTTGCTAATATTGGCCTATAGTTGGTGTGTAAGTAGCTGAGTTATTTTCATCTCATCTTCCAAAATAATCCACTAGGTCTTTAAAGCGTTGACTTGTAAAGAAGTAGACAATTTCCATTCCTTCAAAAGCTGCTGGTTATATTAATGAATGTTTGTTTTTAAACAAGCTTCAAATTTGTGGCACAATGAGAACTTCGCCAATCTAAATTTAATCCAACAGTCTAGCCTTTTTAAACCATAATGTCCAGGTTTGGAGTGTAAACGGTGTCCTGATGTGTCTAAATGTAAATACAATGACCCGCTCGGTGAGAACGCACCGGGGTGCAACGAGTGCTGCAGTGAAGGGGAACAGTTGACAGAATTAATCAATTTCTGTTCCACCCCTTGCTCCTTATCGTCTCACGGAACCCCCTGTGGCTTTAGTTTAAGGTTTGGGAGTTTAAAACATCTTCACACTCTGATGTTTAATCCTAGAAGTGGACTTGAAACTGATTGTCACTCTGCAGATAACGAGGAAAGGAAAGGTCTTATAGGTGCACGGACACGAGAACACAGGTGGAGGGATTGTAGAGGAATGTTTGTTCCACTTCTGTCTTTCATCCTTTTTGTGCAGCCATCTATCTGTGCAAGCGGACCATGCAGAATAAAACGAGGCTGGAGCTGGCAGATTACGAGGCGGTGAGTTCTGCACCTTGAAGTTCTGACTCCTCGTACTGATCAGCTGATGAACCTTTGAGCAGGTGTACAATCTCTGTGATCCGACAGATGTCACTCAGTAATTATCTGAAATACCTCCCGGAGCTGACTCTAACATCTAAAATATGGTTTGGGTGAAAACGGGGGAAAAAAGCTTCTGACATCGTGTGCTGCTTCTTGTTTAACAGGAGAACTTAGCGAGGCTACAGAGAGCTTTTGCAAGGAAGTGGGAGTTTATCTACATGCAGGCTGAAGCCCAGGTCAAGTAAGTGTGATCTGTTGCCAAGGCAACGTGTGAAACTTGAAAACACACTCTTGATATCGTTCACAATAGAGAATCAAAGCAACACGCAATGTTGTGAAATCTAAATGTATTTGCTGATTCATGCATCAAGAAGTGTTGCAGACGTGCAGACTCCACTTTCACTGTGGATATTTGGATCATACCAACTGAAAAATAGAAATGAAATGTGAAATAAAAGTATATTTTTCACACGTCCACCAAAGTATTTCCTATTTTATTTTAAATTAATTAAAATGCAAGAACTAAAAAAATTCTAAAAGCTTTTGTTTTCTTAATTAGTCTTTGGGATGTTCTTGCAGCTGTCGTGCCTTTATTTTGTCTGTGAGTGTTTTTATGACCTGTTCTGGTGTAATCATCCTCCTTTTCAGGACCAGTAGTTCTAATGACTGGTCTGAATGCAATGGAACATCAAAATGCATTAGAACAGAAAATAACCCTGCCGCTTCAAAAACATCTGTTTTCAAACAATGCGTCAGTGCTGTTGGACTGGGCTTAAATGTTTGTGTAGATTCTCAATAGTTGGAAATAAATATGAGTTTGTAGCTTTTTTTCTCTGGATCTGGTGATACGGCACCGTAGGAAATCCAGAATAGCTTTAAATGTTTTAGCAGTTCTTCTTTTTACATAGAAAATGTACAATATGCTAAATATTACAGTACTTTTCACTGTATAAGTCGCAACTTTTTGCATAAATTAGCTTGCCCTGCGTCTTAAACAGTGAAGTAACTTATTTATTTTGTTTTTCCCCATATTTATAAACCAATTTTTGGCTGAGATCTGACAATTTCATTCTTTCTGACATGGAAAATATATTGAACACTACCATTTTCAGCCACTAGAGGGCCCTCGAGTCATATGGCAAGCCAAGTGTCTCATTAATAGGTAAAAGTGGCTATTAATGAGGCACTTGGCTTGCCATACAGACCACCTTAGTCTCACTCCTGAACTCCTGGAGCAAATGTCAAATCAGCTGCATTTTGTCGCGCCGCCCAGCCGAAATGAAGCTGATTTGACCATTAAAGTGCATTTATTAAGAAAAAGTTCAACTGAGACACACCTTTACTATAATGTCGAGCAAACAAATAATTGGTTTTAGGTGGTAATCTTGTTAAATGTTGAAGAAATGCACGAGTCCTCCCTCCGTGTGCTCCTGCAGCCGTGAATCGACTTTTGAAATGCAGCTGATTTGACGGTCAAAGTGCATTTATTAAGAAAAATTTAACTGAGACACACATTTGCTAAAATTTTGAGCATTCAAATAATTGTTTTTAAGTGTTAATATTTTTTTAAATCTTGTAGTCCTCCGTGCACGCTCCCGCGCCGCTATTTGGCAGCCAATTGATTTTTGGCACAACACCGGCCTACGTTTCCGAGTAGTCATAGATGCGACTTATATGGCGAAGTGACGTATTTATGTTTTTCCCACTTTATTAGTCATATTTGGACTGATGCAACTTATACCACGGAAAATACAGTAGTCCTCTGAGTTTGTGAGTGCAGTGCAGAAACAATGATTAGCTTCAAATGTTGTGAAATAAAGGGCATTATCAAAGATCTTTAGATTCTGTTTCATTCATGACATGAAGGCCTCATGCAATGATCTGCAAGATAAAAAAAGTTTCCTCCCTGATCTCACCTACAGGATTGACAGGAAAAAGGATAAAATGGAGAGGAAGATCCTCGACAGCCAGGAGAGAGCCTTCTGGGACGTACATAGACCCGTGGTAAATTTTTCTGGCCGGAGGTGTAGAGCTTCCGTCTTTATCGTTCATCAATGAGCCTTTTACAAATTCCTGCAGCATCGTCAGAGTTGACATTTAAAAGTATTAACTGAATTGCTCTGATTCGCCTTGCTTCCCTTTCAGCCTGGATGTGTGAACACCACTGAGATGGACATCAGGAAATGTAGAAGGATGAAGAATCCTCACCGAGTGAAAAAGGTAAGAAATAAGAGATTGAATCCCAGCTCAGGATCTTTACAGATGTCTGCATGTTCTCTCTGTGCATGCATGGGTTTTCACCTGGTACTCTCCCACAGACCAAAAACATCCATGTTAGACTTATTGGTAACTCTGTCCCTGGTGATAGTGAGAGAGTGAATGGTTGTTTGTCTCTTTGTATCCCTGTGATGGACTGGAGACCTGTCCAGGGCCCACCTCTCACACAGACTGCACCAGTGACCCCTGTCAAGGGAATGCATACAGTATGTATGCACCATGCTCTATCTCTTATGGTAAGATCAGTGGTGTAGTCTACATTTTTGTACTGGGTATAATGTGCTTAGAAACCAAAGTACACTGGTTAGCACGTTGTAATTGTCAATTTATTTTGATTTTAAAGCATATTGAACATTTCCAAATTTCTCTGATACTTATACATGTATTTGAATAAATGCACACCAAACTTTGTACAACAGTTGGCTTTCTATTAAAAACATGTTATAGAATTTATAAAATATTATCAAAGCTAAACATGTTCAAGAATTACCGGTAAGTAGTAAGTACAGAATTATACAATACAGTAATTTGCTGGATAAGCAAATGCAATCAAGCGCTGCATACAGGCAGATTGTTACGGAAGTGTTTAACTGCCATTTAACTTATCAGTGACACGGGTCTGATATGTCAGTATTATTGGACAATTTAAATGGGTACAGTATATTGAAATTCTTAAGCTTTTCTAGTAGGTATACTCCGTATACCTGCAAATCCCGTAGACTACACCACACGGTAATATAGACTTTATAACATTTTCTGCTCATTTACTGTTATTGTGAATGATATTAAATATGAGGCAGATTTTTGAAGGTTATGGTAGACCCAGTGATTATTCCCCAAAATAATCCTAGAGAAATGTTTACCTCCAGTGGCTCCCTGTGTTCAGCTGCTGTGTTCGGTTCTGAAACCACTAGGACAAGGCGAATGGGAGGGGCAGGCCCCTGATGAGTTCTCTACAAAACTAAACTTTTCAGTTCGAGGAGCCAGAACGGGTCAGAACCTCAAACATGTGAAGGCATTGATAAGTGTGCACTTGTAAATAGGCCTGTCACAATAAATTTTGCTGGGTGATTACCGTATTTTCCGGACTATAGGTTGCACCGGAATATAGGTCGCATTGTCCAATTATTGCCAAAAAATTGGAAAAATCTATATACGGGTCGCACCTGAATATAGGTCGCACCTATGTCACCGCTGACGTGACGTGTTACCGCTGAGTCAACCCGGAAATGTGGACCGTGTTTAGCAGGAGCGCACAGCAAGGCTTTTAAGAAGATTAACACTTAAAAACAATTATTTGTTTGATAAAAGTTATAGCAAATATGTGTCTGAGCTGAATTTTTCCTTAATAAATTAACGTAATTGTGAAAGGAGCTGGATTTAAAAATTTGTTTCGCTACGACTGATGAAACAATACGTGTGTGCACAGCGAGCGGAAACCCTGCGTTTCATTAAAGCTGCTATATGTAACTTTTCTAACAATATATTTTTAACATATTTCTTCACTCTGTCACTAGATTGATGTTAGAGAGGTAATCTCTGAAAAAAACTAAAAAAAAATATTGTCCCCTTGCTTCTCCAGGTGGTAAATAAGCATTTCTAAAAAGAAAAAGTGACCCGCCATTTTCCAGCCAATAAAAACAAAGTTTGTAACCAGCCAATAAAAACCGAGCTTGAATTTGAATCAGCCAATAAAAACAGAGCTTGAATTTGAATTTTAACAGACCACAAGGGGGCAGAGCCATATATGGCTCTGAGGGGGAGGGATCAGAATTTTCATTCATTCAACCTTTATTTAGTCAGGTAAATCTTTTGAACCTCATGGGCTCATTTACGAAAGCGACCTGCTAAAACTAAAGAACAATGAACAGCAGTGATAGAATTTCATTAAACAATAAACAAACAAACAATAAACAATAGAAAACAAAAAGAGAGAAAAAAACAAAAGATTTTTTTTTTTTTTTTTTAACAAAGTATCAAAAAACTAGCAAAACATTATAAGGTAGACGTATAAAATCAAAGACAGGAACAAATCTTTCTGGAAAAACAAAAACGTGTATACTAACAATAATAATAATATAATCATATTAATAATAAGAATAATTATTAGAACAGTAAATAATTATTGAAGAAACACTGAGGGAACTAAGGATAAAAACTGACGTGGTTCTTTAGGAGAATATCCGGATGGCCTGCGTGACCTGGGTGTGGCACACCGGACACTCCGGGTGGTTCAGCTCACAGATCCGGATGGCACACTCCATGCAGAACAGGTTATGGCCGCAGGGCACCAAGGCGGCCGTCACTTTGCTCTCGAAGCAGGTCATGCAGTCCCGCACGATGGCCGGCGGAGAGTCCGGCACCGGCAGGCGGCCTGGGAAGCCCTCGCCGACCGAGGTGGGCTCGCTGTGAGCGCGGCGGGCCTGGGCGTGCGGTGAGCCCGACACGATGCTGGTGACTGAGGAGTTGTTGGTGCCGCCGCCGCAGGGCTCGGCCAAGCCCGGGGACAGTCTGGTCAGGGGCAGTGGGAGCCCCCCGAAGCTAAAATGCTAGAATGCTTTGCTTGTTGAAATTTTTTCTAAGTGCTGCAGTTCTACAGAAACTGCAGACTGAACCTTTAAAATTTAACTACAGAAACGCCTAAAAAATTGTTAGCTGAATATATATGTTAGTGTGTTTCTGTTTAATTTTTGATAATAAATGATTACAAATCAGCTTATTTTAGAACGTAAATAACATGAAGCACGCACCTCATACAGAGCATTTCCGCTTTTCAGGGCGAGCTGAATTTCCTTAAAATTTAACTACAGAAATGCCTAAAAATATATATGTTAGCTGAATATATATGTTAGTGTATCTCTGTTTAATTTTTGTTAATAAATTATTACAAATCAGCTTATTTTAGAACGTAAATAACACGAAACGCGCACCTCATACAGAGCATTTCCGCTTTTCAGCGCAAGCTAAAT
This sequence comes from Garcialebias charrua, assembly GCA_038048925.1. Classification (NCBI taxonomy): domain Eukaryota; kingdom Metazoa; phylum Chordata; class Actinopteri; order Cyprinodontiformes; family Rivulidae; genus Garcialebias; species Garcialebias charrua. The sequence goes on along the minus strand of JBBPBX010007152.1, from coordinate 17,439 downwards.
TTCATTAAAATTTAACTACAGAAACGCCTAAAAAAATTTGTTAGCTGAATATATATGTTAGTGTGTCTCTGTTTAATTTTTGTTAATAAATGATTACAAATCAGCTTATTTTAGAACGTAAATAACACGAAGCGTGCACCCAGAAAACAGACCCGCTTTTCAGCGCGAGCTGAATTTCATTAAAATTTAACTACAGAAACGCCTAAAAAAATATTTGTTAGCTGAATATATATGTTAGTGTTTCTCAGTTTAATTTTTGTTAATAAATGATTACAAATCAGCTTATTTTAGAACGTAAATAACACCAAGCGCGCACCCAGAAAACAGACCCGCTTTTCAGCGTGAGCTGAATTTCATTAAAATTTAACTACAGAAACGCCTAAAAAATTTGTTAGCTAAATATATATGTTAGTGTGTCTCAGTTTAATTTTGGTTAATAAATGATTCCAAATCAGTTTATTTTAGAACGTAAATAACACGAAGCGCGCACCCAGAAAACAGACCCGCTTTTCAGCGCAAGCTAAATTTCATTAAAATGTAACTACAGAAACACCTAAAAATATATTTGTTAGCTGAATATATATGTTAGTGTTTCTCTGTTTAATTTTTGTTAATAAATGATTACAAATAAGCTTATTTTAGAACGTAAATAACATGAAGCGCGCACCCAGAAAACAGACCCGCTTTTCAGCACGAGCTGAATTTCATAAAAATTTAACTACAGAAACGCCTAAAAAATGTGTTAGCTGAATATATATGTTAGTGTTTCTCTGTTTAATTTTTGTTAATAAATGATTACAAATCAGCTTATTTTATAACGTAAATAACACCAAGCGCGCACCCAGAAAACAGACCCGCTTTTCAGCGCGAGCTGAATTTCATTAAAATTTAACTACAGAAACACCTAAAAAAAAAATTTGTTAGCTGACATTATTGTAAGAGTGTGTCTCTGTTTAATTTTTGTTAATAAATGCACTTTGACAGTTACAACCACATAAATAAAGCAGCTTTAAAATTACTACCGGTACACCCGCACATAAAGATGACAGAAACAGATATTTATTTTACGGTTTTTATTTAAAAAAATTGTTCCCCCTACTCAAAACCTAGAAACTCCTTGTCCTCAGTATCACTCACAAACAGTTCTGCAAGAGAAGGAGGCAGGTTTCCAGCTGTCACAGGCCCCTGTCCCCCCATCTCCTCCTCTTCCTCCTCAAGACTACTTTCCGAGTCCTCTGCATCAGCAGCAGCTCCAGCAGACTGTGGGAGAATGCCTGCTTTCTTAAAGCCAGCCTGGATGGTCCTTGTGGTCACAGATGCCCAGGCCTTGTCCACCCACTCCACTGCCTGGGAGAAAGTTGCGTGCCGCATCCTCCCAGTGGCAGTGAAGGAGTGCTCTCCAGAAATCATCCATTCCTCCCAAAGCTTCCTAAGCGAGGACTTAAAGCTGCGGTTGACGCTGATGTCCAGTGGCTGCAGGAGTTTTGTGAGCCCACCTGGTATTATGGTGGGCACAGTGTTCAGTGTTTTTATTTTGTCCCTCATGGAGTCTGTTATGTGGACCCGCATACTGTCCATCACCAGCAGAGCCCTTTTGGTTCTGAAGAACCCGTCAGGACGATGGACGAAGCATTTGTTAAGCTAGTGCAGCTTCATCGGTTCGTCCATCCATCCTTTGGGGTTCGCTGAGACCACGACACGAAGTGTGAAGTCCTCTTTAGGCATCGTTTTGCGTTTGAATATTACAGTGGGGGGGGGGGAGTTTGCAGCCGTCTGCACCACAGGCCAAAACTACCGTGAAATGGGATTTTTCATGACCTATGGTGAGAATATTGATAGATTTTTCTCCCTTCTGGGAGACACTCCTCCCCAACGGAATATCAAACGTCAAAGGGACCTCATCCATATTAATGATGTGGTCCGCAGTGACTCCATGCATCTGGACCTGGCGTGAGAAAGACAAAGGCAGACATTAGCGTTGGGCTACAGTAAACAAAAGAATAGAGCGCGCACACCCACAGACCCGCTGTGAGCGTGCAAACAGACCTACAACATTAAAATGGTTCTTTGTTTGTCCACATGTGCGTTCCAAACCTTCATCTATGGATTTTATATCAAATTAATATTAGGGATGCACCGATCCACATTTCTCACTTCCGATCCGATACCGATACTTATTAACTCAGTATCTACCGATACCGATACTTTTTCGATCCGATACTGTTCAGGTATGTGACTCTGTATAATAAAACTTTTGCACCCAAACTATTCATTTTAACATTGTGTAAGATAAACCCAATGAAGACACTTTTAAGCCTTACAATAGGGAACCCACTGACTTTAACAGCACACAGGACAGGAGGCAATTATACCACACACATGTCCTCCTTACTCATGGTGCAGCTGAAAAAACAAAAAAAGCACTAAGCATGATGGGAAAGACAACACAGCACTCCCCTTAACCAATAAGAGAGTGGATTATAGCTGGAAAACAGATTTAGCTGGAAAACTTTTCCAGCTAAATCTGGAAAACTAAAAACAACAGTAGCTCATGGCTCTCTGCTAAAGCTGGAAAACTTCTTTGAAGCTGGATCGGAAAAGTATCGGCAGGTTTGATCCGATATCCGATACTTAAATAATGCTGGTATCGGATACCGATACCGATACTGGATCGGATCTGCCCCATCCCTAATTAATATATTAAAATTTAGCAAGATACCGGTACGTTAAACACACACAAAAAAACATGTTAGCTTACCAGTACCTGGCGATGCACGAAAGCAGACATTTGCGTACAGTAAACAAAAGAAAAAAGCGCACACTCACTGACCAAAAACTCTCTGTGAGCGCGCAATTTTATATTAAATTAATATATTAAAATTTAGCAAGGTACCGGTACGTTAAACACACCAAAAAAAACATGTTAGCTTAACGGTACCTGGCGACACATGAAAGCAGACATTAGCGTACAGTAAACAAGAAACGAGCGCGTACTCACTGACCACAAACTCGCTGTGAGCGTGCAATTTTATATTAAATTAATATATTAAAATTTAGCAAGATACGGGTACGTTAAACACACAAAAAACATGTTAGCTTACCTGGCGACTCACAAAAGCACGAAAGCTTTCAACTTTCTCTTGGAAGTCAGCCGGGAGCTTCTGGGACATGGTAGTTCTGGCCCTGATGGACAGATCATGCCGTTTCATGAATCTGAAACACCAGCTAGGACCACCAGCGAACTCCGACAGCCCTATGTCCTTTGCCACAGCCATAGTGTGGAGACGCAGCTGGACCGTGGAGACCCCTCTCCCAGAGGCGCGCTCAGCGAGGACCCAGGACTTGACCGTCTCTTCGAGCTGTGGCCAGCACGCTTTCTGGCCCCTTTTGGCCCGCTTGGACCGCTTCATGGTTTGGAGGACGGCCTCTGATTTCCTCCAGCCCCGGATCACTTTCTCGCTGACTACGTAGTGGCGGTCAGCACCATGGCAAATTTCACGAACTCCAGTTCATAGTCGGCGGTGTACGACTTTCTTTTTGGCAGCATGGCTTTTCTGTTCTCTCTGTTGTTCTGTTCTTCTGTATTCTCCCACTCACTCTTAGAAATGTCGCTTGGGTGATGGTTTTTTATCCTCAATACACAAACAGGTAATGCCTCCAGGCATGCACATCTGCAGGTACTGTACCGGTAAACAGACTACAGGTCTCTTTAGCACCCATAGCGGTTGAAACTGGTACTACACTGCTTGCGTCCCTAGCGGCCGAAAGTTTTCATTCATTCATTCAACCTTTATTTAGTCAGGTAAATCTCATTGAGCCTCGAGGGCTCATTTACAAAAGCGACCTGCTACAAACTAAAGAATGATGAACAGCAATGGTAGAAAAAAAAAACATAGGAGAGAAATAGAAAGTGAAATGCAAAGTATCAAAACTAGCAAAACACCACAAGGTAGATGTACAAAATCAAAAACAAGAACATATCTGCAATGGTTTTTGCCAGGATTCCAAAAGATTCTTAAAACCATTTAGGGAGGTCAGGGCCGAGAGCTTCAAATCTTTTTGTAAGATATTCCAGGATGCAGGAGCAGAGTAGGAGAAAGCCCTTTTTCCAAGTTCAGTCCTCACTGACGGAACACTGCAGGTGATCATGTCCTGAGAGCGCACACTGTAGCTGCACTCACGTAAAGACATGTAGGAGGAGATGTATGAGGGCAGCAGACCGAGAAGTGATTTAAAGATGAAAATGTACCAGTGGAAGAGTCTGCGTGAGGTTAATGATGTCCAGTTAACCAGTGAATACAGGGTGCAGTGGTGGGTACGATAATCACAGCCAGTTATGAATCTTAGAGCACCATGGTAGACAACATCCAACATCCGCAGGGTGCTTGTAGGAGCATTCATGTAGAGAATGTCACCGTAATCAATGGAGGGGAGGAAAGTCACAGATACAAGGCGTTTCCTAACATTCAGTGTTAGACATGATCTGTTTCTGAAAAAGAAACCCAGTTTAACTTTCAGTTTCTTTACTAGGTTTTCCACGTGGAGTTTAAAAGAGAGATGTGAATCGACCAGGATACCCAAATATTTATAGGAATCAACAAACTCAATTGGGACACCATTTGAGGATAAAATCAGAGGAAGATCTGCTGGGACCGACTTCCTACTTGAAAAAAACATCCCTTTTGTTTTATCAGCATTTAGTACAAGTTTGAGACGGAACAAATCTGACTGGATGATGTCAAAAGCGGATTGCAGAGACTGGAAAGCCTTAGCTACTGTTTTAGCTCGGCAGTAAACAACTGTGTCATCAGCATAGAAATGTAAGGATGCATCAGGGATGCTCTGACCTACATGAGCTATGTAAATTGTAAAGAGGGTTGGTCCTAAGACTGAGCCTTGTGGTACACCATTTTTAACCGTTAAATAACTGGAAGAAGTACCATTGTGCTGAACACATTGTCAAGTCAAGTCAATTTTATTTCTATAGCACAGTTAAAACAGATAAACTGTTATCAAGGTGCTTCACACACACAACATAAAAGAGGTTTATGCATCATTGCATCCGATTGGACAGATAATTAGAAAACCAACCAATGGTGTGATCAGAGAACCCAATTTCTGAGAGCTTAAGACACAAGATGTTATGATCCACAGTGTCAAAAGCTTTAGACAGATCTAAGAAAAGTGCAGCACAATAATTCTTAGCATCCAATGCTTCAACAACGTCATTAAGAACCTTCAAAGAAGCAGTCGTTGTGCTGTGTTTTTTCCTGAAACCAGATTGATGGAGAGGTAAGATGTTAAATGAGTCCAAATAATTTTTGATCTGAGAGTTTATCAAATTTTCTAGAACCTTGGCTAAAATGCAGAGTTTAGAGATTGGTCGATAGTTGTTCAGTGCGGTGGGGTCACCTCCCTTCAGCAAAGGAAGAACAAAGGCTGTTTTCCAAGCATCCGGAATGGAATTTTGGCTTATGGACAGATTAAAGATGTGGGTCACAGGGACTGTGATGATATGAGCAGCCAGCCTTAAGAAATAAGGTGGAAGTTCATCTGGACCAGCAGATTTTTTAGGATCAAGATCATTTAACAGTTTATTTACCTCACTGACTGAGAACAGAGAAAATGAGAAGGTGTGATTAACTGAGGGTTGACTTGTAGGAGGGATTTGATTTGTAGAAGTTTGAGTATTAGATGGAGTGGCTGATTTTCCATTTATAACTGTGTCAAATAATGAACTAGAAGCAACAGAATGTTTGTTGAAACAGTTCAGGATCTCGTGCTTATTTGACACAGGAACAGAGTCAACAAGAAGTTGTGATGGAAGGTCAGATGATTGGGGGATGCCTGAGAGAGATTTGATGGTTTTCCAGAATTTTTTTGGATCGTTTAGATTTTTGGAGGTCTGAGATAAGAAGTAGTTACGTTTTGCGGCTTTGATGGCAGTTGTGCATTTATTCCTCAGCTGCCGAAAATTCATCCAATCAGTGTCTGAGTGTGAAAGTGGTACTAGCATGTGCCCCCTAGTGGCCAAAACTGGTACTACCATGCGCCCCTAGCGTCCGAAAGTGTTAAATAGCCATAAATAGGTCGCACCTAAATATAGGTCACAGGACATGCAAAAATGATAAAAAGCCGCAACCTATATTCCGGAAAATACGGTAATTGTCTCTGAAATTATTGCGATAAACATGAATATTGTTTGAAATTTGACAATAATTAGTGTCAAATTTAAGAAGAAATGTTGGTTAATTTTTGTGGGTAGTACATTTTTGACCACTGGATGGCAGTATACGACTGTTTGAACCAAAGGATGGATAGTGAGGGAGCGAGCAGCGTGTCTTTTTAAGAAAAATGGGAGTGAGGCCCCTTGACGTGACATGGGCTGTTTCTGTTTTCTGTTTTTCGGTTCTCAAAATGGCGGGCGCTCTGTGTGGTTTGAGCTCTTTAGCATAGAATTTGTCACACAAAGCTTATAATAAAAAAATCGGTTAACAAGTTCTCAGCTTGTTTTTGCAGAGAAAAACACTTTTTACACAAAGTCATGGGTTTCAACCATGAATTTTGGAGCTACGACAAGACTAAGGTTTTTTCCCAAGGTCGGCCTGTTAGCTTAGCTCGTAGCTTAGCTTCTCAGCTTAGCTGCTTTTAACGATCCAAAAATGCAATTTTGGACGATTAAAACAGATTTCAAAGCGATAGGGAGGGGTCAGTGAAGAGCACCGGAGTTGATCCTTTTGTCACCCAGTGTCTTTAGCAGAAAGAGAGAGACACGAAGAAAAGATAAAGCCAATAAATGAAAATGAGGCTGATAATTTTCATTTATCATGCGATCAATTGATTTATTGTTAATCGTGTCAGGCCTACTTGTAAATGCATTGATCTTCTGTGATTGCTGGCTGTTCTCCAAAGCTTTGTAATGACTATGAAGAAGTCCACACCTGGTCGTTAAGGGAATCGCTTTTTTCCATGACACCCCCGCATCCTGAAAAGGAAGAAGCAGATAATGGATAAATGGATGGATATCATAGAATAAGATGCATTTTATTCCAAAAACAACGCGATACGTTGCAACAGACACTTTTGAGACGCTTTCCTCTTGAAAAAAGTGCCCATCTCTTTGTTCTGATGGTCCAGACAGTGTATGGTGTGGTGGAGGATGGAGTCCAGTCGCAGAGTCCCGTGCACACCTCCTTCCGCCACTGCAGGAAAGGAACCAAAGATGATGTGGAAAAAGAGGTAAGGATGTGTCCAGATGCTGCACATTAACAGGTCCTCAAAGTTCTAACGGAACAGTTCATGTTTGTATTTAACTTTCGAAGGATCAGATTTCACAGCTGCAACCTCATTACAGAGAGGAGTGGCAGCTGCAGTTTTATGTGCTGTCCAACTGGAATAAATTTATAAATAAAATTTAAAAAATGACTGTGTTGCTTTCTCGCACAAAATGGACTCAGTTATGTGAAGCAGCTGCTCTAACAAAAGCAAATGTTGCAGATGGACCCTGCCAGCCAACTCAGTCTCGTTTGTTTGTTCTAGTTACCCTGAGGCACTTTTTGGCTGCGTCAGATAGAAATGTGCAAATTTCACTCTGATTCACTTTTTTAAACCATTTCATAAATAAACAAATAAAAATCTTCAATTAGCCAACTCTGCTCTGTGTTTTATTTTCAGATCTTGTTTCTGAACACGCAGCTGGATCGTCATTGCCTGAAGATGTCCAAAGTTGCTGACAGGTATGAAACCGGACACACAGTGAGGAGCTGCTCCTGACGGTCTGTTTGAAGGAGACGCCAGCTTTACTCACACAGTGTTTCTAACCTGAGCCAGACAGCTTTTCTTTAATGTCTTTGAAAGAAGCAACAACAAATCCAAACAGCGTTACCCTGGGCTGATTCTTTGAATTTATTTAGTGAGTCTTCAATGAGATTACAGTATAGTAGTTTGACTCTGGGGGGAGATCCTTTCATAGGTGTTAGAGGAACATGTTTGGCAGGTTGTGATGGGTCAAATAGCTGCAATATAATTGTCTTATTTTTACTTTTGTAGATTTACATATTTTCCCCTTTGTCCTGTGCCGTTAGTTTTATTGCATAGTTCTTTGGTCCGTCTTGTAGCAGTTTTTTAAGCATTTGTATAAATAAAATGTGGCATAATGAGTTTCAACTATATCTGTGAGAACACGTTGGGAGGCTGCACACTTATGTGTATTAATATCTTCCTAAACTCTCCTTTAAAGAACACAGCACCAAATATATGCAGTACACGGGAAGTTAAACTTATCTTTTCTTAACAATATATTAAATGTACAGTAGTGCATTTTGTATATAAAATATATATGTATATAATTAAGATATTACCTGATGCTATCCTGCTTTCCATATGAAACACAAACAAGGTTGGCTTATACACCAGATTTTAAAAACAATTTCAAAGGATTGGAAATGAAACTCACACAGCACAGATAATTTTTTAATTTGTATTTTTTCAGGTTTTCTGTGTATTAGGCTGTGCATGTCCTCTGGTGCCCATCGGGGGGCATAAACGTTGATGCTTTTCCCCAACGGTTTTAAAAGCTCTTTCTTTAGTTTTTGGCTTAGAACGGTTAATTTGAGTCAGAACGTAACAGAACAGATGCCATACGCTTAAAAATCTGCACGTACTTGAACGTTGGAAATGTTAGAACATTTTCACTCGTTATTGTTTACTAGAAGCTCTTGACGCGAGTTCATCTATCAAAGAACAGCTCAGATGCAGAACCAGATTGTTGGCTAACAATTTGCCTTTCACTCTAATTCTGAAAACATTTTCACCCTTTTTTTTTACATGAACAGAAAAAAAAAGCTTCACGTGTTCTTTACTCATCAGGTTTATTTAACTAAATTTTATTCAAGCGATTTATGTTTATTTTGTTCACGGATTTGTTACAAATTTATACCAAACTAACACTCAACTCTGGCCTCACATGCACCATAAATCAGTGTTAATATGTAGCACTTCTTTGTGTTTCAGCCTGATCAGCTACACTGAGCAGTACATAGAGTATGACCCGTTTCTGACCTCACCAGAACCGTGCAATCCCTGGACCAGCGATGACCTCACCTTCTGGGATCTAGAGGCCAGGTACTGAACTGTGAACTCCTCCTCACCTTCACAGCCTGTTGCTGTTTGGAGAAAATCATCATCATTGATTTTAGGGGAAAAAAACGATTCTCCCATGAATGTTACTCGTCAAATTATGTACCATATTTTCTAACGTATAAGTTGCATCGGCCAAAAAAGCATCATGAAGAGGAAAAACACACAAGTGGCTTCGGTGTATGAATCACATTTATTATGTGTTACTTAGAAATTTAACAAGAAATTTAACAAGATCAACACTTAAAAACAATTGTTTGTTTGCTCGACATTATATTAAAGGCGTGTCTCAGTTTAACTTTTTCTTAATAAATGCACTTTAATGGTCAAAACAGCTTAATTTCACCAGGGTGACATGACTCCATCCATCCATCCATCCATCGAGCCACTAGCTCTCCAGCATTCCTCCACCTACACTACCGGTAGTTGAGTGAAGAGGAATTGCTGTTGCAGTTCTAGAAATTTAAAGCATCAGTCAAAAATTGCATTATGAATATGGGAAAAAGACATAAGTCGCTTCAGCATATGAGCCACTGCCATATGCAAAATACTTTTGACTTATACGCCAGAAAATACGGTAGTTTATTTTTTATTTTTTATTATCTGTTGGAGCGTAGTGGATCAAAACAAATTGCAGAGATGCTGCTTAACAGACTTCTGGTGCTCCAGAAATCTGCAGAAGATTTGAGTAACGGACACTGAAGCAGGGCTTTCAAAAACAGTTTTTGCTCAAATCTGTGTTTTGGGGGCAGTTTGATGTTTTGTTTCTCAAAAAATAAAAAATAAAAAATAAAAAGAACAACTTCAGCAGCTTGGACATTTAAACCATCTGTTTCCCAAAGCTGAGCAGAACATACTGAACATATGTTCATAGAACGTATTTATGTACTGAAAAATAAAAATCAATACATGGTCTTATATTTGCAAACTGCATGGCAACTTAATGTCGTTATTAAGTTTGCAAATCTTGGGAATCTCCACAACAAACTGTCTCCGTCTGTGTTTGGGCAAATGTTTCTGAAATAACTCGTCTCCTACCCTACAAAATGGTTCTGCAATTCTGTTTTTCTTTGTATCAAAGGCCACATGCGTAAAGAACGATTTTTGTTCCTCCTGCCTGCAGCTGGCGATAGTGTTTTTGCTTGGGTGTATTTGTGTTTACAATAGTCAACAAAGTACATGCTCAATCCCTCTTATCGTGGGGGATCCATACCATGAAGCCCGTGAAAAGGGGAAAACTGCTATGAATAGTAGTACAAGCAGTAAGTAGTACTGTAGTTTATTTCAGTGTATATATATATATATAT
>JBBPBX010007151.1:44660-66095 GCA_038048925.1 Garcialebias charrua | reverse complement strand
GTCTGTAGCTGTTAACGTCTGTAGCTGTTAACATCTGTAGCTGTTAACATCTGTAGCTGTTAACGTCTGTAGCTGTTAACATCTGTAGCTGTTAACATCTGTAGCTGTTAACATCTGTAGCTGTTAACATCTGTAGCTGTTAACGTCTGTAGCTGTTAGCGTCTGTAGCTGTTAACATCTGTAGCTGTTAACATCTGTAGCTGTTAACATCTGTAGCTGTTAACATCTGTAGCTGTTAACGTCTGTAGCTGTTAACATCTGTAGCTGTTAACATCTGTAGCTGTTAACATCTGTAGCTGTTAACGTCTGTAGCTGTTAACATCTGTAGCTGTTAACATCTGTAGCTGTTAACGTCTGTAGCTGTTAACATCTGTAGCTGTTAACGTCTGTAGCTGTTAACGTCTGTAGCTGTTAACGTCTGTAGCTGTTAACGTCTGTAGCTGTTAACGTCTGTAGCTGTTAGCATCTGTAGCTGTTAACATCTGTAGCTGTTAACGTCTGTAGCTGTTAACGTCTGTAGCTGTTAGCATCTGTAGCTGTTAACATCTGTAGCTGTTAACATCTGTAGCTGTTAACATCTGTAGCTGTTAACATCTGTAGCTGTTAACATCTGTAGCTGTTAACATCTGTAGCTGTTAACGTCTGTAGCTGTTAACATCTGTAGCTGTTAACATCTGTAGCTGTTAACATCTGTAGCTGTTAACATCTGTAGCTGTTAACATCTGTAGCTGTTAACGTCTGTAGCTGTTAACGTCTGTAGCTGTTAACATCTGTAGCTGTTAACATCTGTAGCTGTTAACGTCTGTAGCTGTTAACGTCTGTAGCTGTTAACATCTGTAGCTGTTAACATCTGTAGCTGTTAACATCTGTAGCTGTTAACATCTGTAGCTGTTAACATCTGTAGCTGTTAACGTCTGTAGCTGTTAACATCTGTAGCTGTTAACATCTGTAGCTGTTAACATCTGTAGCTGTTAGCATCTGTAGCTGTTAGCATCTGTAGCTGTTAACATCTGTAGCTGTTAACGTCTGTAGCTGTTAACGTCTGTAGCTGTTAACGTCTGTAGCTGTTAACGTCTGTAGCTGTTAACGTCTGTAGCTGTTAACGTCTGTAGCTGTTAACATCTGTAGCTGTTAACATCTGTAGCTGTTAACGTCTGTAGCTGTTAACGTCTGTAGCTGTTAACATCTGTAGCTGTTAACATCTGTAGCTGTTAACATCTGTAGCTGTTAACATCTGTAGCTGTTAACATCTGTAGCTGTTAACGTCTGTAGCTGTTAACATCTGTAGCTGTTAACATCTGTAGCTGTTAACATCTGTAGCTGTTAACGTCTGTAGCTGTTAACATCTGTAGCTGTTAACATCTGTAGCTGTTAACATCTGTAGCTGTTAACATCTGTAGCTGTTAACATCTGTAGCTGTTAACATCTGTAGCTGTTAACATCTGTAGCTGTTAGCATCTGTAGCTGTTAACATCTGTAGCTGTTAACATCTGTAGCTGTTAACATCTGTAGCTGTTAGCATCTGTAGCTGTTAACATCTGTAGCTGTTAACATCTGTAGCTGTTAACATCTGTAGCTGTTAGCATGTGTAGCTGTTAACATCTGTAGCTGTTAGCATCGTAGCTGTTAGCATGTGTAGCTGTTAGCATGTGTAGCTGTTAGCATGTGTAGCTGTTAGCATGTGTAGCTGTTAGCATGTGTAGCTGTTAGCAGCTACGTCTCGTTGTCACGTGCTTGGATAATCTAGTCTCGTGACTGTGTGTGTGTTTTTCTGTGTAGGAGCAGGAGCTTCACGTCAGACCTCCACCAACCACATGTTTGTTCTCTAACAGGTATGGTTGTAATTTCTAGTAAAATTGTTCAATATTATACTTCGGTCCAGCAGCCTCCACTTCTAAAAGTCAGCGCTCACGCGGTTTGGTTGTGCACGCGCTAACACCATGAATTAGATAGTCACGCTTGCGAGGTTCTTTCAAAATAAAAGCTGATGTGTGTCTCCTGTTGGTACAAACTCTGTACATAAAACACATGTTAGCACTGGAAGCTGTAATGGGACCAACATTCCTGCTCAGCTGTTTCCACTAAAAGTTTGAATGTCGCCCCCATATCCAAAGAGTAGAGAACTTTTTGTGTTGCTAAGTTAAATAAATAAAAAACTTCAATGTGTTTTTCATGTTTTGACTCTAGATGATTGAAGTCATTCTTGCTGGTCTATGTTCAGAAATGATTTTTAATGTCCTCCTGTGAATATGGATCCATAATATTTAACTTTTGTCTCTGTTTTGTGGTTATTTGTATGTTCATTATGTGAGAATGTTAAATTGTTTTCCCTGAAGTTTCCATTAATATTAAAACAAAACTCTTAGTTTCCAGTGACCAGTCTCACTTCAGGCTGACTGTAGAACATCTCCAGATGTTGCTCACCAAAGGTCACCAAGATCCACCAAGTGGAATTTCAAAATAAAGGTCCACCATGTAATTTTCCCTAAGTTGCTGTGTTTGTTGCTCGTTCTTCAGGATGTTGTAGAAACAGTGAGGGTAAGTACGACTTTACCACAAATCACATCATTACTGTGCAGAAAGTTTGTCTCATTGAAATGCAACATAGTTCAAGTAAAAACAAGAATGTTTAATTTAAAATAATTTATATGTTAAATTTTTTAAAGAGACAATAACCATTTGGAAAAATAACAGTTAAAATTGTACATTAATTTCAGAAATGACATTTATAGCATTTTAATTTGATGATGATGATGATTTATTTGTTTTCTCAGGGACAGTGCACAACAATACATTGACCTACAAAAACAGGAAAGATGCATTGTGCCAGGTTATAGTAATAATACTAATTTCCGCCTGTAGTCCCCGGACAGGTTGATGTTTAACAAGAGTAACGGATTTTTGTAAGTGGATGAGAAAACCATTAAACACAAATACAGACACAATATATACTACATACATATCATACCTCGCCCCTCAAATATACCATACATAAAAAACTTTCAAAATTTCACCAGTTCTCTCACACACACACGCACTACCAGTTTGTTCACATACACACACACACACACACACACACACACACACACACACACACACACACACACACACACACACACACACACATACACATCATATATACATAATCACACTTCTTCAAACAAACCTACAAACTGTACTTTCACTCACACACAGTCATCACTGGTGGGTGCAAACCTGCTTTGATAAAAGCCATTTCCTTGTCAGATGTGCAAACGTTGGGAAACTTGTACATTTTATAATCTCAGTAGGCAGAATATTCCACTGACTCATGGCAACAACAGAAAAGACGGATTTAGCAAAAGAGGTCCTACATTTAGGGATGCTGCACTCTCCTCTAGAGGTCGCCCTTGTGACTCGAGTTGTTTTTTCTGAGTTCAATATGACAAACCTTCTTAGAGGAGGAGCAGCCATACCATGGATGATTTTAAAAAGTAGACAAATATTTGCATGAAATATTAAATTGTCAAAGTTTAAAAGATCATATTTGAAAAGAATATGACAGTGGTGATATTGTCTGGATTTCCTATCATGAATTTTTATTGCACTTTTGAACATTGATTCAAGAGGCTTTAGAGCTGTTTTACTAGCCTGTGACCAGCTAGTCATGCAATACAGAAAACGCGAGAAAATCATAGAGTTTAAGTACATATATGATGCCTCAGTAGTAAGAGATCCTCGTATGTACCTGAAGTTCACCAGACTAAATTTTAAAGAGTTGCGCAGTTTCTTTACATGGTCTCTAAAATTCAAATTTGAGTCAAGGGTAACACCTAAATAGGTAAAGTTGTTTACATTTTTTATTTTTTCCCCATTTATATGGATATCAGGATAATCCAAACATTTATTTCTGTTTGTAAAGTACATTGCAACTGTCTTTTCTACATTTAATGTGAGACAGCAGTTTTGTAGCCAGGCAGCAACCTTTTTCAATTCTCCTGTCAATTTTGTGGCCACTTCTGTTATATTTTTTCCATGAGTGAACAAAACAGTATCGTCCGCATACATGATGATATTAATATCACACATTGAGGGGAGATCATTGATGTATAGACTAAAAAGCAGCGGCCCTAAAATAGAGCCCTGCGGAACTCCCATGGTGCAGTCTTGAAAGGGGGACAGTGTGTGATTTACTCGAACACATTGTTTCCTGCCACTTAGGTATGATGTAATCCAGTTTATTGTCTGACGAGACAGTCCATAATTTGATAGTTTGCTTATTAAAATGCTGTGGGAAACAGTATCGAAAGCCTTTCGCAGGTCTAGGAACACGGCACCCACTACACCTCCTTGGTCTAGCTTTGATTTAATTTCTTCAAGGAAGTAGGAACAAGCCGTCTCTGTTGAGTATTTTTTTCTGAAACCAAATTGCAAAGGATTTAAAAAAGCTTTGGTTTCAAGGTGTTCAATTAGTTGCTCTGCTACGACCTTTTCAAAGACTTTTGAGATGACGGGGAGGATGGTAATCGGTCGATAGTTACTGACCTCTAGTTTGTCTCCAGACTTATATATGGGCGTGACAATGCCAGTTTTTAATGCATCGGGAAATATACCATCTCTAATAGACTGATTTATTATTTTTGTCAACACTGGGATTAGACTGTCCTTATGTGTTTTTAGAAATATACTATCTAACCCATACAGGTCTTTTGCTTTGCTATTATTAAGTTGTCCAATAATCCTTTCCACTTTTGCATCATTAACAGGTGTTAAACTAAAGGCAGATGCATCACAGACCAGAGAATTGAAGGAGCAAGGTGCCGGAAACAGCTGAGCCAGTCGTTGAACAGAATTAATAAAATATTCATTGAAATATATTGCTAAGGTTACATCATCATTTTGAATAGTATCATTTATTTTAAGCTGCACGTCATGTCGAGTGTTTTTTTCATTTCCAAGAAATTTATCAATGTTTCTCCACAACAATTTACTATTTCCTTTTGCATCTTTAATTAGATTAAGGAAAAAGTTGGCCCTTGTTTTTCTAAGTAATGTGGTGACTTTATTTCTCAGACTTCGATATATTAAATGGTCAGTAGTTAATCTAGTTTTGATAAACTTTTTTAATGAGGCATCTCTTTTCTTCATCAATTCCCAGAGTTCACTATTGAACCATGGCAAGCTTTGTTTTTTTTGTTTTATTTTTTTCGTCTTTGTGTATTTTAATAAAATATTTTTTAAGATTGATGTTAAATCATTACATGCTTTCTCACATGACTTGTTTTCTATTATATCATTCCAGTTTGTTTGCTTTAATTCATTTTCCAATAGAGACGAATCCTTCTTTGAGATAAAATATAAGTTTTGAGTATTTTTTGGTTGATTTTGGTCCCTGTATCTTGTTTTATTTAATTTTCTGACAGCTAGTGTAAGGTTATGATCAGATAATCCAGTTATTAAATTATATGTTTTCATTATCCTTTCCGGTTTGTTTGTAAAGATTAAGTCTATGAGTGTTTGAGAAGTTTTTGTTATTCTTGTGGGTTTATTTATGATCTGTCTCATCTGGAAAGATTTCATTATTTCATTAAGGTTCTTTTTGCGTGCTTTATCAACCCAGTTTAGGTTCATATCTCCCATTAGTAGAACCTCTTTTCCTTCAACCATTTTAAGCATTTTAGATAGTTCTGTAAAAAATGTGCTTGTGGCATTTGGGGGGCGGTAAATGGCAATTACAACAAAAGACATTTCAGGAGAAAGCGTAATTGTAACTCCTACACATTCTAATTCATCGTTCTTTATATTGATTTCATTACTTTGGAAACTCTCTTTGACATATATCAGAACCCCTCCACCCCTCCCCTCCCCCCTGTCGCGTCTATAAGTTTTATATCCAGAAACAGTGAACACAGATAACGGAGTTGTAGGACATAACCACGTTTCTGTGAGGCAGAGATAGTCCAGGTTTGAATCCGTCAGTAAATGTTTAATCTGTTCAGACTTAGATATGATGCTCCGGATGTTAATATGTCCTCCGAAGATCCCCTTAGGTTTATTGTTGGGATTCCACAGGACGCGGGCATGATTAACCGTTTGAAAAAGTTTAGTCTCCTTCTGTTTGTGAATTACGATAGTCTGTAGCGCGTTTGTAGGTCGCAGGAAAGTCGTGTTTGTCAGTGTTTTTGTCAAATTGTTTGTGACATCACCTCGTACTCCTGAGAGGAGGGCGTCTACCTGCTGATGTTTCAGTGGAGCCGCAGGTAAATCCACGGGTCCAGGATTCAGGTGCACGTCTCCACACAGTAGAAGAACGATGCAGAAGAGAGTAGCACTTTCCCGGTTTGTTGTTTCGCGTGTCAGCGGTGTCCTCGGTCCGCTCTGACATCTTGTACACGGGACGAGCACTTTCCCTTGATCCAAGACGTGATTAAACAGCACGAACTGACTCCAGGTGTCCAGCGGCGCGGCGTGTTCCTCCAGTGGGAGCGCAGCTGAGCGTTCCCACGCTGCCAGCCAGCCACCAAACATTTGTGTGGTGATGATTGTCACCATGTACAGAACCACGTTCAGCACACGAAGTAGATGTTGAATTCTGGTGTTTCTTGGAAAGAAAGGCTTTATTTTCCCATTCCTGGGTAAAGCAAAGTAATCAGGCAGCTTCCTAGATGGTTTTTGGAAAGAAGAAATAGCAGCACCTGTCGAGCTGCCACACCTTGCTGCTGCCATCTTGCCTTAACATCCAGCATTTCTTTTTACTGGTAAATTTTGAGAACTACAAGAGCTTTGTGTTATTTGTCCATGTCGACCAAAATCACTGGAGGTTTCTGGTTAGTGTGTATAAAAATTATACTTATTGTTCTCTGAGAACATTTTAATTTAAAGTTTCATATTTTGATTTGTGCAGAAACTCTGTGAACCACACAGTCTTTGTGGTGGATCAAGTTCAGCAGAAGACAATTCAAAACCTGCTGCAAAATAGAATAGAAGAGACCTTTATTATCATTGCACATGAATACAGTGAAATCTGGGTTTGCTTCCCAGAACAAAAGTAAAAACAGTAAAATATAAAACAATATAAAAATATAAACTGTATTAAAGTTAATAACAGGTTTGAAACACTCCAAATGTGCAACACAAGCAGATTGATATTACACCAGTTGTCCCTTATTCAGTTTTTATTACAGATTTTGTTAAGTTCAGTAACGGTGGACAGATAAAAACTATATTTAAATCTGTTTGTTCTTGTCTTGATTGATCTGTACCTTTTCCCTGATGGTAACAGTTCTCATATAATAAATAATAATATAAATAAATCAACCACAAATAATTTTGTAACAGGAAGTATTACATCATTAACAGCTTTTATTTTGAAAACTCACAAAGGTTACTGTAATTCATAGTGTTTGTGTGCACAACAAAACACTCATTTTGGAAGTGGAGACTGGCTTGACAGCATTTTTTACTGCCTGACGTTCTCAGAGTTGGGGCAGGAGCTACATGTCAGACCACCACCAACCACATGGTTTTTTTTTTCTGTTACAGATGAAGTTCATGTTAATTGCTGGGTTTCAGATGACGTAGCAGTGACGTCACAGAATGCAGATGCGGGGCAAGAAGTAAACGCAGCCGTTTCCTTCTGTTGCTGATTCAGCATCAACATGCCTAAATTCTGTGCCGTTTACGGTTGTTGCAACCGCTCTAATCGAGAGATAGATAAAAGTTATTTTCGTGTTCCGAAAGTAGTATGCTACAAGGGGATTAATTTAAAAAAACTTACAGAAAAAAGACGACAAACGTGGATTACAACCTACGGCTAAAAACAGGAGGTGCAGAAACTGACGAGAGTCTGCAGCGACCACTTTGTTACAGGTAAGGGTCGTATCGTTTAAATCATATTTTCAGATATTTTATTGGACAGTAACTAGAAAGACAGGTAAGATATGTTATGCCCTAGCTTGTGTAGTGGTTCAACACTTGGTTGTTCCCAGAAAAAATCCGATTAGAATGCTAATGTTGTTAGCGGTTAGCTTAGTGCTAGGAAAGGCATTTACGTGTTTTACTTTAAAGTGGTGTCTTATATTTAGGTTGTCCGAGTGCAGCAGGTGATGTACATTCCCAAGACTGGGCCCCCACTGTTAACCTGGGGTACCAAAGAAGTAACGAGTGGCCACAAACAGAAGCATCCCTCCGGCGCAGGGAAAGAGCTAAGGCCTGGAAGCTTCTCTGCACTGAGGAGGCCAACAGTCTGGAAGATGAGCTCTGTGAAGAAAGCTTACCAGCCCCTGAAAACGAACGATTCAAAGGTAAAATAATAATAAATAAAAATACTATTTATTTATTTATAGAATTTCTGAACGTAATTTTTAATAATTAAATATTTGCAGATGCAGAATGCCAGACGGATCTAAGCATGGTTGACCTCACAAAGCTGGAGGATGCAGTGAAAGGCTACACAACTGAGATCTGCGACCTTAAGGAAAAAGTCTCAGTGACTAAATTTACTCCTGAAACCTTCCAGAACAACGATAAAACAAAGTTTTATACGGGACTGCCCAACTTTTTAGTTTTGATGCAAATTTTTCAGCTCTGTGAACCTTATACATCAGCATGTCATCACTGTCAGCACTCTCCAAATTTGAGCAATTTATTATGATACTTATGCATCTCAGATTAAATCTGCAGCTTCAAGACCTTGCCTATAGATTTAATGTGTCAAAAGCCACTGTGTCTCGAATTTGTTTTAGAACGATTCATGTTCTCCATGAAAGATTACAATTCTTAATAGAGTGGCCTGAGCGACAAGTAATTCAATCAACTATATTTATATAAATATTTTAAGTTTAAATGATTATACATGTATTTATCATTTAAAGTAAATCAAAAGTAAATTAAATCACTAATACTGTTACAGACCATATTTGTACATGTTAATTGTTCATGAAGACAAAAAAAAAATTTACCCAATAAGGTTGAATATTTTTAATTTATTCAATGAACTCCATAACCAATCTTTGTGAATATTGGTCAGTTAAAATGACATGAGTTTTGCTATTGAAATAAAAACATTTTTCTGAAGTAGACTCATTTTGCAACATTTGTGACATATGACATTTGTATGTGCTGTTATTTAACATATTAGAACACCTTTGAAATTCACAAGCTAATCTCATATTGATTTAAATATATCATTTGATTTAACATACTTAACTTTTCAATTAAGATTATTGTAAATAAGATTATTGTAAATAAAAAACAGCTGTCATGACATGTAACAACATCACATGACCCTTCTGCAGAGTGCTTGCTACAGGTGTAGCTGAAACATGTTATGGTAGTGACAAATGTTTTTGGGGAAAAAAAGAGCAACTGTTTAAATTTGTATAAACTTTTCAAACTCCTTTCATCAACTACTCCAAATAACATTCTTGATTCTTAGATTGGTTAGTCACGTGTGGATTTCTGTCCCAGGATTTCAGGTAGGATGCAATGTGTAAAATAGTGCTGAATTTTGGGAACTGCTGTTTCCCACAGCTGGTCATCTGGCAGAATTCTTTCCACATAAATATCATTTTCACTCCATACTACAAAATCACAATATTGTACATCCACAATGTGAATCTGATCCTGGAGCTGATGGTAATAAGGATGGTTCCTATCCAGTTGTACAGAATCTCCAACCTTGACGAGACGACGAGACAAAAACCAGGCTGTCCAGCACACATCCTCAGACCGACTTCATGCTGTTTGCTCTGTGGGCACTGAAGGACAAGACAATGAAACTTAGACATAAAAAATAAATACGGTAGTCTCCAAAACATTTCAATATGATACTTTTTTAAAGATTGTGTTTCACTCATTTCACTATCCAACACCAATGTTAGAAAATGAGACTATATTTATGTCTCTGTCAACCAGGTGTGTTCCACAGGTAAGAATGTATTAATCTGGACTAAGTTTTAAAAGGTGATGGAAAGGTCACACATTTTTTAACTGGAAACAAGGCAACATCCCACAAACTGCAAGACCATCCCCAAAACTACGGCTACATGCTGTGAAATATGCAAACAACAAAGATTTGAGTAAAAAATTATAGTTGTAACATTCATACTGTGAGGTGCGCAAAGTCTGCAGTGCAGTACCCTAATGCATGCTCAATAATCCAGGTAGAAAAATCTAAAAAAGCTAAGTCTGCAGTGCAGTAGTCCAAACCTTTTGAGAAATAAATTTTACCTTGATTTCACACACCCTGGCTCCATGACAGTCACATGAAACGACTCCATCTGGTGAGGCTCCCATGTATGGCCACCTTGAGTTTAACCAGCTAGTATCTGAAGTTACAAAGAAGATACGATCACCTTGATGATACTGTATTATCAAAACAAAAAAAATCATAATATTTTCAGTACATTAACTTACCTTTTTAATGGAGTTACTGTAGATCTCTGACCTACAGTGTAGAAATGCATATGACTCAACGTTAACACATACAACTCCAGCACGAATTTGGCTTTACAGAAGCTAAATATATTATTTTTAAGTAGATCCACGCACATAGAAATAACAGGGGGCTAACTAAACTTGTTGTTAGCATTAGCGATAGCGTAGTTAGCATAGGCTAATTACTAAATAAATAATACATCTCACTACTCACCCGGGCAGAAACAAGTCGACAACCATTTAAAGCTTCTTTTGATCCTAAATGGTTAACCCAAAACTCGTCCTCGCCAGTTTATTTAGGGCTTTGGCATACTTGCTGTAATCCATTCTGCTGTGTTTTGAACTGGGGAAAATCACTTCCTGCCCCGCATCTGAATTTCGCGCCACTTCCGGGTCACGTGATTGCAACCCAGCAATAAATGTTGTGAAGCTGAGAAGAGTTCCTGGGTGAGCGATTCATCAGTTCACTGGTATCAAACCAAACATCAGGGTTACACAGGTATGTATTTATTTACTGCAGTCTAAAGTGAAGTGTGGAGCTAAGCTGTGTTAGGAACTGTTTGGATCCTGCAGTCAAGCTGTCCACGATTCAGATTTTTTAAAATCTTGCTCTTCTTCACAGCTTGTTACAGCATCACGATGCGTTCAATTTCAACTAGAAAATACAATCTGCTACACCAACATATCCAGGAATTCAGAAATAGAAAATTTCTAGTATATTAGTTTATTTCTTGACATATCATCAGAAAAGTCACTTCAATACTGTCCACTTATTAAAATGCTCTAACAACAAACAAAAACTCATCATGTCATCAACAAGTTTCATTCAAAATAATATTTTAAGTGGTTTTCCTGTGATACATATACATACACAGAATGTCATAAAAACTTATGTAATTCCTCAGGAAGAAAATAATTTGCAAGAACATAAGTTTTGTCCTACAGATTATAAACTCTTATTTGCCACAGGTGTTGAGAAATTCCAGAAGTTTGTTCAACTCAGTTCTGGTGGTTTTGGAGTGATGACAGGATGCATCCATGCAGCCTACGTGAATTATAATTCTGTGGACAGAGGGTGGGAGTGTGTGCAGGCTGGGGAGTTTTACAAGAATGATGAGGACTGTGGCTCCTTGGATACAAAGTGTAATGACATTGAAGTAATGAATTTATTGTGGGACTGAATATCAGTGAATGAGCGTGATCGGATGAAAAATTGTGTGAAGAGATGCTGATGGTGGACAATTGGGGCTGTGTGGAGGGAGGGGGAGATCTGAAGATGATTTCTGCAACAATGACAACGACAGTGGGAAAAGACAGACGAGCCATTTCACTAGTGTGATCTGCTTTGTGGAGACATGGTGAGGAACAGGACATTCGGAGGGGGGGAGTATTTTGAAGAAAAAGTGAAGTTTGCTGTGGACTTTGGGCATCCCCAGCCAGGAGGGAGAAGTCTTGCAGACTGAAAGTGTCAAATCAGTTTTTCAGCTGGATGCTATGATGCACTGAATGATGGGGGTGTTTATCTCCAGTTGTGATGTGACCTGTAAATTATTTTTTACAGTGTACTGCTGAATGAAGAGATGAGATTCACACAAGAAATATGTTTTTTAGTTTTTGTATTAAACACATGAAAATTAGAACACAAAATTAAACTGTTGAAATAAAAGAATGAATTCAACCCTTGCTTTAGTTTCAGTTTAGTCCAAACCTGCAAACTAGTCGCTTTTCACCGAAATTCGCCAATTTCAAACTAAAATATGTAATTTACGTGAGTTGTGTAGATACGAAGAGTTTTTGTTTTCGGGGGGCGGGTGGTCAGTGGCATGTTGGATGACATCATTTCTCTTTAGTGTTTTGTACTTTTCCATTAATTTTACTCCCATTGTTGTTGTTGGGGCCAGGAGATGGTGTAGTGGCAGGGCTTACGACTTGAAACCCGAAGGACCCAGGTTCGAGTTCTAACCCCGGCCACTACACACCTTGGGGTGTCTATGAGTGCACACTATTTCCCCAGCTCCCCGGGCGCCTGACGGCTGTCCACTGCACCACCTGGTGGTGGTTGGGTTAAATGCAGAGCCGAATTTCGTCTGAGTATGGGAACATACACAGATGACCGGAATGGACATTTATTTATTTATTTATTTAAGCACTTTGATAACAGTTTCTGTTTTAAATGCGCTCTACAAATAAAGTTGACTTGACTTTAAGAAACAGTGTTCCTCCTCGATCACTTGGCTCAGCAGGTGCTCATCTCTTTTGAAGTTTTTGTCGACAGGGCAGAGGGAGGAGGGCAGAGACACCTCTGTGTCGTGCGCTAGCTTACAACTATGATAGTGACTTCAGCTGTTGACCGGTGCGGGGGATCGTAGGAGAAACGGAGTGTGTAGCATCTAAGCTAGCATGTCTGCATTGTGCGTGGCAAGATTTTACCCCAAGATTTGAAAAGTCCACCTGCTGGAGTTATAGAGAATACTTTGAAGGAGAAAGAACCCAGGTAACACAAGTTTTCTGTAAAGTAAAATTGTTAAAATCAGTGATGGGGAAGGAACAGTGGAAAGGAAAACAATGGGAGAAGGAGATGGATGTTTTCTTAGTGGATTGTGAAAGAAAGGTCAATAAAAGTTATGAAGTGTAGAAACTGTGGCACCAACGAAGGAAGAACCTGTAAATTATTTTATTTTAATAATTATATATATATTATTATAATAATTATTATTATATATATATATTATAATAATTAAATGCAGGCTGACAAAATGGACTAAAAACGTTTGTTTTTTTGTGTCATTGGTTGGCACAATGTAATTTAGTGTTGTGAAGGCTGCATGATGCCAGATCATTTTCTGTTATGATCAGGTCTATCGCTAAATCAAAGAACAGTAACCACCCCACCACCACCACTGAAATTAATTGTAGGTGTTTATTAAAATGTCACCTTTTCACTGGGTAAAGTTAATATTCTTATTTTTAAACTACAAACCAGATTCCTAAAAATCTGGGACACTAAACAAATTGTGAATAAAAACTGAATGCAGTGATGTGGAGGTGCCAACATCTAATATTTTATTCAGAATAGAACACAAATCACAGATCAAAAGTTTAAACTGAGAGAATGTATCATTTTAAGGGAAAAATATGTTGTTTCAAAATTTCATGGTGTCAACAAATCCCAAAAAAGTTGGGACAAGTCCATTTTTACCACTGTGTGGCATCCCCCCTTCTTCTTACAACACTCAACAGACGTCTGGGGACAGAGGAGACCAGTTTCTCAAGTTTAGAAATAGGAATGCTCTCCCATTCATGTCTAATACAGGCCTCTAACTGTTCAATCGTCTTGGGCCTTCTTTGTCGCACCTTCCTCTTTATGATGCGCCAAATGTTCTCTATAGGTGAAAGATCTGGACTGCAGGCTGGACATTTCAGTACCCGGATCCTTCTCCTACGTAGCCATGATGTTGTGATTGCTGCAGAATGTGGTCTGGAATTACCTTGTTGAAAAATGCAGGGTCTTCCCTGAAAGAGATGACGTCTAGATGGGAGCATGCATTAATGGTGCCTTTCCAGACATGCAAGCTGCCCATGCCACAAGCGCTCATGCAACCCCATACCATCAGTGATGCAGGCTTCTGAATGGAGCGTTGATAACAACTTGGGCTATCAGGCCCAATAGGACCAGAGGACCCGAGCCCCACCAGGCAATCACCAGGCCGAGCCGACACCGAGGGCCCCAAGCGCGCCGGCAGGCAAAGGCACACCCCACTAGGGGGCCGTGTGGCAGGGGCGCGACACCAAGCAGCCCTAGCAGTATCAAAGAGGGGGCAGACTAAGTCCCGGCTGGACAAATAATCATTCATACACAGGGGTGTGTGGCCTCGGTGCCCGGGCCTTGGTGCCTAGTCCTGGGGCTACATCGGTGCAGCGGGTTCTGGCAAGGGCCTGTGAGTATGTCTCTATTGGCCCCGGGGGGTCATTGTGTGTAGTCGCTGGTGAGGCTCTTCCGGTTCTCCCCTATGGTCAGATCTGGGGGGTGGGCGTGTGGTTCATCCTGTCTGGGTGGCCCTGGGGGCTCTGTGCTCGGGGTCCCTCTTGGAGTCTTGGGCTCTGATCCCCCCTTTGTCTGCCTCAGGTCTTGAGGGTTGGGTCTCTGATGCTTCGCGGCCACTATTGAATGTTCTATTAGAGAAGCCTTATACACTTATGCATGCTCACAACCACACACAAATAGGTGCAGGGGTGCACATGCAGGTATCGTATGTAGATATGTAGAGGTGCATGTGACTGCATATGCATGTATATGTATGTATGTATGTATATGGGTATGGGTATATATATTTATGGAGATCTATTGCAAGTCTTTAATACATATGTATTTTGTTGTTGTTGTTCTGTCATGTTCTTTGCAGGTTTACAGACGGCGGTCGGTGCGTTTGCCTTGTGCTTTCTGTGTGTATTTGTTATGTTTTGTGGACTTACTTTCCATCTTTAAAAACAAAAAAAACAAAAACAAAAAACCAACAACTTGGGTTATCCTTGTCTTCTCTGGTCCGGATGACATGGCGTCCCACTGTTCCATAAAGAACTTCAAATCGTGACTCATCTGACCACAGAACAGTCTTCCCATTTTGCCACACTCCATTTTAAATGATCCCTGGCCTTGTGCAAACGTTTGAGCTTGCTTAGAAATGGCTTCCTCTTTGCACTGTAGAGTTTCAGCTGGCAACGGCAGATGGCACGGTGGATTGTGTTCACTGACAATGCTTTCTGGAAGTATTCCTGAGCCCATTCTGTTATTTCCTTGACAGTGGCATTCCTGTTTGAGGTGCAGTGATGTTTAAGGGCCCAGAGATCACTAGTAGAGTTTTACGACCTTGACCCATACGCACAGCGGTTGTTCCAGATTCTCTGAATCTTTTGATGATGTTATGCAAGGTTGATGATGATAACTTAAAAGTCTTTGCTATTTTACGCTGGCCTGGGTAACACCATTCTGGTATTGCTTTACAATCTTTCTGTGCAACAATGGTGGAATTGGTGATCCTTTTACCATCTTGGCTTCTGAGAGACACTGACACTCTGAGAAGCTCTTTTTATACCCAGTCACGTAGTCAATTGACCTAATTAGTGTTAATTGGTCTTCCAGCTGTTCGTTATATGCTCAATTTCCTTTTTCCAGCCACTTATCACTTGTCCCAACTTTGTTGGGATTTGTTGACACTGAAATTTTGAAT
Organism: Garcialebias charrua; assembly: GCA_038048925.1. Taxonomy (NCBI): domain Eukaryota; kingdom Metazoa; phylum Chordata; class Actinopteri; order Cyprinodontiformes; family Rivulidae; genus Garcialebias; species Garcialebias charrua. The sequence continues at coordinate 50,451 of JBBPBX010007151.1, read as the reverse complement.
TAACCAATTTTTCCTTTAAAATGTTACATTTACTCAGATTAAACTTTTGATCCGTCATCTTATGTTCTATTACGAATAAAATACGTATTGACATTTGCCATCGCCACATCATTGCATTCAGTTTTTATTCACAGTTTGTTTAGTGTCCCAACTTTTTTGGAATCCGGTTTGTAACAGTTGAGTATCACTATTTCTTAGCACAATGGCATTATGTAAAAAACTAAATAAAAAGTTAAAATAAAAGTCAAGTGCACCCTAAAGTCATTTTGATAAATTGTTACATGAATTTAATTATCTTAGCCATAAGAGTGAGTTTAAAAAAAGGATGATCAGGGTTTCCGCGGGGTCTTAAAAAGTCTAAAATGTCAAAATCTCGATTTTAGGCCCCAAAAAAAGGTCTTAAATTTGCTGAATTATTGTGTTGAAGTCTTAATTTTTTTTGAAGAGGTCTTAATTTCGTGATCCGTTGTAATCCTGCCTCAAGCGCTAAAAAAAAAAATGCTTCCTACGTGATCCACGTGACGAACATGTTTCTTTCACAGAGCTGTTTTGTTCACCAGCAGAGCTTTGTCAATGCTGGCTGACTGAATAAAGTAAAAAATTAAAAATAAACTCTGCAGCGCGCTGCGTGTCTGGCTGAACAGAGCGAGGGGGGAAGCGGAAACAGAACAGAGATGACGTTTTCAAAGTTATTTTACAAATGACCGACGCGACGCAGAGATAACTGTTCGAGTCCTCCAAAGTGTGGAAGCATCTGACGCTTTATAAAGATAAAAAAATGCAACATGCAGCTTTCAAAAGTGACGACGCGACACGAGATAACCACGCAGATGAAACGTAAACATGACAGAGTTGTAAACTAACTTCACCACGATGAAGGAAGAGCAACAGGTGAGTCTCTACATTAAACCACATTTGTTCTGTTTCAAAGTGAGAAAACGTAATGTCAGTGTCTCTGGTAGCTGAAGCTGCTGCTTGTTTCTTAGCTGTGACAGTGACAGAGAATGTGTGTGTTTTTATTTTTAATGTAACTGTACACGCAGTGTTTAAATGTGATTTATAAATAAATCTAACACAAAGATGGTGGTAATTTAATGATTTAGTTTCAACTATTAATTTGCTGGTAAATTCTGAAGACACTGCATTGTATGGAAGGATGAATTGCATTTAAACAGGAATTACAGTAATTTATTTCATCTACTCAAGTGTGTGTAATTAGTATTTTAAATTTGTGTGTGTGTGTGTGTGTGTTTAACTTAGCACTGTAAGTGAAACAAGGCATTTCTTGAGTTACTGTAAATTATGCTATAATACATATAAACTCTCTCTCATTCCATGGACACTTAGGCATGTGACTGCTGGTGGATTCCAACCCCCAACTCTTGCATTGGAGGACGACTGCTCTAACAACTCAGCCACAGCTGCCCCATCCAGGTTAAAACAAGCCACACCTTTAATTAGTGCTGGACGATAATTCAATAACGATAAATATCGCGATATACTTTTATTCAATAACGATGATATGAAGTTTAAGCATATTTTCGATATTTCGATAGGATTTTACAACGTTTCTCTGACGTTTTTCTGTTTCTGTTTGAGTTGGAGCGGCTGCTTCAACAACCCGCCCGGACAGAAAAAGCTGTGACACAAAACGTGCGTGGTGACGTCGTTGTTACGCAGCGTTCAGTCCAGCAGCAGGCTTTAGCGGCAGCAGGCTAAAAGCTAAGCTAGTCTCCAAAGCGCGTTAAGTTTTCACTTCAAAACGAGTCAAACGAGTGCTCATGACCGTCAGAATGTGACTGAACAAAGTTTCACAAGCGAAGAGAAAGAGACGACATCACTGATGAGAGGAAAGACTAATTCTTCGGTGTGGACGTAGTTCGGTTTTGTTAAACTGCAGGTCTCATCTGCAGCGAGTCCTACTCGGTTTCTTTATTTTGCAAAACGTGACGGAGTCGTTCTAACTAGCGATGGAAACATCTACAGTAACTTGTTTAATCTGAAGCGTTTCCACTCAGTAGAACATGATGAGAGTCAGAAGATGAAGAACAATAACGTTTGAGCCAACGTGTCTCTGAAACTACGACGTAAACAGCTCCAGCAGCGCTGCATGTTTTTTTATTCAAAATAAAACAAATTCATCAGAAGAAAAAAAAAACACTGAATGAAAATGTGCAGAAAGACGAAAATAGTGTTATAATATCTGCCCCTTGTTTAAAAAATACAAAATAACTACAAACAAACAACAACCTTCACTTCACCTGCACCACACCTTCCCAACAACTTTGATTTAATCATCTTTAAAAACATAAATACTGTAGTTTTAAAAGTCCAGTATAAAGTCCAGTTGATCTTGTATTGACGCCTTTTTGATTTTATCATGTCCTGGACGACTGAGAATCTTCACCAGCATAAATATTTTCAGAAATATTTATGGTGATATCAAGTCAACACAATCCTGTTTCCTGATTTACAACTCAGCTGCTTCAAACTAGTCCTAAATGGAGGTTTTACATTCCCTTCAGGGTTTAATAACTTTAAACAAATTTTAATTGAATATTTGGGGGTAATTTTTTTTTAGTTTTATACATGACTTGTAAAATACTATGTTCAACCAAATCATAAAATTTTAATAATTTAAACTGATGAAATATTTGTTGGGTGGCCATAGCACTTCCTACTAATAATTCTTATAGCTCTTTTTTATAAAATAAAAACAGGGTTTGTAATAGTTTTACATGCTTTTCCCCAAACTTCAATACAACAGATTAAATACATTTTACAATATATTCAAAACTTTGTCATTCAAAAACTATTTTACTTTATACAGTAATGCAATTGATTTTGTTATTTTTATTCTTAAGTAATTTCCATGAGATTTCTATGTCAGCTTCTTATAAATAACGACCCCCAAAAGTTTTATTTAATTAACTATGAATTTCAATGCTTTAAATTTTAAAGTTGTTTAAAGTTAAAACTATTAATACTGACACAGTTGAGATTTTTATGGCAAGAAAGTTCAAGCTCAATAATCCAGATACCAAATCCAATAATTCTCAGTCGGGTCATCTGGACAGTTTATTTTTTATAAAAACTGGATGGAGGATGGAGGGTGAAACGTTTCTATAAAAAATAAACTGTCCAGATGACCCGACTGAGAATTATTGGGTTGAGAAGTTTGTTTATTTGATGGTGATTTCCATCTTTTTGGAGGCTAAATACAAATACAAGGTGAACATTAATTTATTTGTATAGTTTATAGTTTTTTTAGGCTTTTATATTGTTTATATCGATATCGAATTATATCGATATCGACCGAAATTAAGAACTATATCGTGATAAAAATTTTGGCCATATCGTCCAGCCCTACCTTTAATCCAGGTTACACTCGTCCCTCAAAAACACTTTACAAAGTAGCTACATATTGTGCAGGTATAAAGCATACATTTGTATACTGTATATGTTTGTGTACATTTATTTTTTGTTGAAGCTATTTGACTAGCTTTTTATTTTTTAATTATTCAATATTTTACTAACAGAATAGTCAAGTAGCAACCTGCTTTTTGTGCGATTTGATATGTCAGTCAACTTTTGGAATAAAGAAGTGATAATTAAAACGTTTTTTATGTCAATTTTTTTGCAGATAGGTCTTAAATTTGATTCATACTGGTCTAAAAAAAAAATCTTAAAAAGTCTTAAATTTGAGTTGTTGAAACCTGCAGAAACCCTGGATGATGCCTACAGACCCTTTCCAAAAAATTAGAATATCATGGAAAAGTTGTTTAGCTTCCATAATTCCATTCAAAAAGTTAATCTTTAATAGATGTTAGATTCAGGGCCCACAATTTAAACAATTTCAAGTATTTATTTGTTTATTTTTACATCATTTGGGCTTCCAGCTCATGAAACCCATGAACACAGTAATTCAAAAAATTAGAATACTGTGAAGAAATCAGTCCTCACTGTCAAGGTTTACAGGCAGGCTTGAACCTAGTGGTGCAGACAAGAAGCTCGAGGAGGCCAAAGAGTTATTTAAAACATATTTAATGATATAAATGAACAGCTGGCAATGCAGCAAAAACACCAGTGGTGGGCAACGCTAATCAAAAAATTAGTTCCGCTATTTCTAAAGCACTAATTAATTTATTTAGGTCCACAATTTCAAAAGCACTAATGTCTTATGAAAATTAGGGGAAGCTAATTCTAAACCGCTAATTCTACACACCTTGGGGTGTCTATGAGTGCACACCTAATTCTCCAGCTCCCCGGGCGCTGACTACGGCTGCTCACTGCACCACCTGGTGGTGGTTGGGTTAAATGCAGAGGCCAATTTCGTCTGTCAAGTATGGGGAACATACACAGATGACAAAAATGTGACATTTATTTTTATTTATTTAAAATAAAACACCATCAGACAAGAAGCAAGTTTTAAGTTGTTTGTATTGTACTATAGACTTAGGAAGGTATTTATAATAATATTGTTTGTAATAATAATCATTTTCTTTGAGTATAACCAATAGACAGGAAGGTATTTATAATAATATTGTTTGTAATAATAATCATTTTCTTTGAGTATAACCAATAGACAGGAAGGTATTTATAATAATATTGTTTGTAATAATAATCATTTTCTTTGAGTATAACCAATAGACAGGAAGGTATTTATAATAATATTGTTTGTAATAATAATCATTTTCTTTGAGTATAACCAATAGACAGGAAGGTATTTATAATAATATTGTTTGTAATAATAATCATTTTCTTTGAGTATAACCAATAGACAGGAAGGTATTTATAATAATATTGTTTGTAATAATAATCATTTTCTTTGAGTATAACCAATAGACAAAAAATACACACAACAAAACAGACCCTGATTACACCCAAGAGTTCTTTTTTTTTCTATTTTAAATCAGTTCTTGAATCCCGGATGATTAAAGGTCCATCAATCAATAATCTGGTAGTTTGTAGTTCATGATCCAGGGTAATATGTCCAGAAAAAAACAAATAGTTTGGTGCAATTTAAGTCCTACCGCACAGCTGTGGTGGTCCGGTAGCTTGCCAATGCCATCCTGGGTGGGAACAGGGGGTGAAAAAAAACCTGACCTAAACAAGGTCATAAACAAAACAAAAATTAGCACTAAACTGTTATCAAAATTTCTATAGGCAGTCAACAGATTTAATGAAAAGTAACTAAAATGATCCTAAAAGGATGAAATTGCAAAAATCAAAGGATTTATTTAATACTTTACGTACATATATTTTATTCGGCCAGGAAATTAACAAATGAGAATGATCTTTTACCATTTTTAAATCTCAAATACACGGGCGTCTTGCCACCGCATTTATACATAAAGTAACCCAAATACATGAAACTAACAACTCACCGTCACGTGGTGGACACAAAACATACAATAGAATCCTCCGGCCGCGTTAATTTGGCTTGAAACAGCGGGGTTCTCTGCGGATTTATGAAAAGACCCAGCAAAACCAGCTAGCATAATCGTTAGCACCCAGTTCACCTCTGACCCGGAAGATGTCAAGATGGAATAGTCCATTTTTAGTAGGGGGGGATACAGAAATCGACCGGTTTTTGTATTGCGTTTTTTAATGATTGTTTTCATCGTAACTATAATTATTTTTATGTTAAATGTACATTAACAAGCAGCAGCAATGTTAGATGTAGGTGACTGGCCGGGGCGGGCCATTCATTTGCCTACATGGTAGAATAGATCCACGTCTGTTCACCCCTCTGCTCCCTCCCCCCCTCCGACCCTCCCTCCCCTCTGCT
>JBBPBX010007151.1:0-44647 GCA_038048925.1 Garcialebias charrua | reverse complement strand
AAGGGGGGAAAGTAAACAAGCAGAGCTACGGAGCCAGCAGAGCCTGTAAATGTTTTTTAGTTTTTTTCGTTTTTACTGATAGATAATTAGTTATTAGCGGTACTGCATTTTAAATAAAAAGAGCACAAATCCACTTATGAATTATAAAAGTTAGTAACTCCGCTATATCGCTGATAAAATCTTTAGTGACGCTATAAGCGGATTAGCGCATTAGCGGTACATAGCAGTTTGGTGCCCACCTTTGAAAAACACTTACATGTGAAGACTGGAGAGACCAGTGGTGGGATGTAACTAAGTACAAATACTTTGTTACTGTACTTAAGTATATTTTTCATGTATCTGTACTTTACTTAAGTAGAATTAAATGTGGGTACTTTTACTTTTACTGCACTACATTTTACATGAAGTATCTGTACTTTCTACTACACTACATTTCTATAATGTGTTGAGTTACAAGTTACATTCACGTTGCAACTTTTTGATTTGTCGTTAGTTTGAAAGTAACTGATGTTGAGAGGGGAGTTGGTCCATTGAATCACTGCAAAGTGGACAGGTAACATTAGACCTGCCTTCAAGAAGAGCTGGACCAATGATGTATATTCTTGTGTATAAGTCATTTAGCTGGGAGCACCCACAGCACCACTAACACACACAAAATGGATTCCACCACAAAGATTCATCCAGAAGATACACAACACCCATGGCTTTATTGAAATATTATTGAAAGACTATTGAAATATTATTGAAAGACTATTGAAAGACTGTTCAGTACAGCAGGACAGATTCTCTCTCCCTAAAGAGCCAGACATGGACTCAAAAACTTTGAAAACCAACTTCTTCTGAACTTGAACAAGAAATTCTTGCTGCAATATTAAAATGTGTCAGTTCATGGGATGTTAGGAGACAAGAGATTTCTCCAAATGTCTCGACACTCAGGTCCAAGTTTTGAAAATGTTGTCAGGAAGTTAAAGTATTGTTCATTGTTGATCCATTACAAGATTGACTAGACAATATTTTAACTAGAGTTGATGACAAACGAGTTGAAGTGATCTATTCCTTTGTTAGTTGTGTCTAATGCTTCTTTTTTTCAAACAGACAACTTTTACTTAAATGTGTTTACTGCAGTTAAAATGACACATTGGTTTTATTTTGTGTTAAATAAAAACTTTCAAAGGTATANAAAGTTAGTAACTCCGCTATATCGCTGATAAAATCTTTAGTGACGCTATAAGCGGATTAGCGCATTAGCGGTACATAGCAGTTTGGTGCCCACCTTTGAAAAACACTTACATGTGAAGACTGGAGAGACCAGTGGTGGGATGTAACTAAGTACAAATACTTTGTTACTGTACTTAAGTATATTTTTCATGTATCTGTACTTTACTTAAGTAGAATTAAATGTGGGTACTTTTACTTTTACTGCACTACATTTTACATGAAGTATCTGTACTTTCTACTACACTACATTTCTATAATGTGTTGAGTTACAAGTTACATTCACGTTGCAACTTTTTGATTTGTCGTTAGTTTGAAAGTAACTGATGTTGAGAGGGGAGTTGGTCCATTGAATCACTGCAAAGTGGACAGGTAACATTAGACCTGCCTTCAAGAAGAGCTGGACCAATGATGTATATTCTTGTGTATAAGTCATTTAGCTGGGAGCACCCACAGCACCACTAACACACACAAAATGGATTCCACCACAAAGATTCATCCAGAAGATACACAACACCCATGGCTTTATTGAAATATTATTGAAAGACTATTGAAATATTATTGAAAGACTATTGAAAGACTGTTCAGTACAGCAGGACAGATTCTCTCTCCCTAAAGAGCCAGACATGGACTCAAAAACTTTGAAAACCAACTTCTTCTGAACTTGAACAAGAAATTCTTGCTGCAATATTAAAATGTGTCAGTTCATGGGATGTTAGGAGACAAGAGATTTCTCCAAATGTCTCGACACTCAGGTCCAAGTTTTGAAAATGTTGTCAGGAAGTTAAAGTATTGTTCATTGTTGATCCATTACAAGATTGACTAGACAATATTTTAACTAGAGTTGATGACAAACGAGTTGAAGTGATCTATTCCTTTGTTAGTTGTGTCTAATGCTCCTTTTTTCAAACAGACAACTTTTACTTAAATGTGTTTACTGCAGTTAAAATGACACATTGGTTTTATTTTCAGAGTCAGAGAGTCAGAGAGTCTTTATTGTCATTTGCACCGCATGTGGTACATGAGATGAAAACGAGATTATGTACACGAGGTCCCAGTTACATCCAACAACAAATGAAAGAGAAAAACAGTAATAACATCGAGAACTAACTAAGAAAAACATCAACTAGTAATACACTAAGCCTAATATAGTGGGAATAAACAGCAGCACGAACATGAGTTTGTATGAGCAGATGGTCACAGATGAACACAGATGAACACAGCAACAAGAAAACATATCAGCATCAGCATGATGTGATATTTTGCAGTGTTTATTTTAATTTTATTTTTATTTATTCATGAGTCTAACAGCCTCAGGGTAGAAGCTGTTCCTCAGTCTAGTGGTTCTACACTTGATGCTCCTCAACCTCCGTCCTGAGGGGAGTGGGGCAAAGAGTGAGTGTGCTGGATGAGTGAGGTCTTTCATGATACAGGTGGCTCTTTTCCTGCATCTGGAGGTGTAAATGTCTGTGATGGTGGGGAGACTGACTCCAACAGACTTCTGTGCAGCCTTCACCACTCTCTGCAGAGCTTTCCTCTCTTCAACTGTGCAGCCTCCATGCCACACGTTGATGCTGGAGCACAGGATGCTCTCCACTGCACACCTGTAGAACGAGGTGAGAACTGGGCTGCTCAGACCAGCTCGTCTCAGCCGTCTGAGGAAGTAGAGTCTCTGATGACCTTTCTTGATCAGGCTGGTGGTGTTGTTGCTCCAGCTGAGGTTATCATTCATGTGTACACCCAAGTATTTGTAGCTGGAGACCACTTCCACTGCAGACCCACCTATTATCAGTGGGGCATGGGTGTGTTTGTTCCTTCTGAAGTCCACAATCATCTCCTTTGTCTTCTTCACATTCATGTGAAGATTATTCTCTTTGCACCAGCTCTCCAGGTGTTCCACCTCCTGTCTGTAGCTGGACTCATCATTGTTTGTGATGCATCCCACCACCGCTGTATCATCTGCAAACTTAACAATATGACAGCCTGGAAGTGTGGCTGTACAATCATATGTGAGCAGAGTGAACAGAAGGGGGCTCAGCACACATCCCTGAGGAGAGCCAGTGCTGAGGGTTATGGTGGAGGAGGAGAAGTTGTGGATCTTCACGGACTGTGGTCTGTCTGTTAAGAAGTCTAGTATCCAGTTACAAATGGAGGGGCTTAGTCCAAGTGTGGATAGTTTGTCTATCAGAGTTTGGGGGATCATGGTGTTGAAGGCAGATGTGAAGTCCACAAAGAGCAGACGCACGTATGAGTCTTTCTGATCCAGGTGGGTGAGAGCAGTGTGGACCACGGAGGAAATGGCGTCCTCTGTTGATCGGTTCTCACGGTATGCGTATTGATGAGGGTCCTCATTGATGTTGACGGTTGCCTTGATGTGGGACATGACCAGTTTCTCAAAACATTTAGCGACTATCGGGGTGAGGGCCACCGGTCTATAGTCATTCAGACCAGTCACTGTGGAGCTCTTTGGGACTGGGATGATGGTCGCGGTCTTCAGGCAGGTGGGAACTGACTCCAGTGCAAGTGAGGTGGTGAAGATGTCAGCCAGCACCTCACAGAGCTGGTCCGCACATTCCTTCAGAACTTTCCCTGGGATGTTGTCTGGTCCGGTTGCTTTATGAGGATTAATCTTTCTGAGACTGCCTCTCACTTCTGCTGCGGACACCCTGAGATGCTCTTCATCTGGTGATGAGGTGAGTCTGTGTTAAATAAAAACTTTCAAAGGTATAATCATTCCTCTTTCTTATTTTGCTTAATGGTATTTAACTCATCACTGAAATTCTGACACACAGAATCAAAAGTCCAAGTGTGAACTGTGTCACAGAGTAAACACAATAAAAACATGCATTATCTGCAGCATTGTTCATTAAAATGGCTCAACACTATTAATGTATTACAGAAAATATGCATACAGTACGCACACTTAATGGTATTGTAGACCATTGCATTAGTTAATACATTCAGCAAGTACTTTTACTTTAATACTTTAAGTATTTTTAAAAGCAAGTACTTATTTACTTTTACTTAAGTAAAAATATTAATATGGTACTTCTACTTTTACTAGAGTACATTTTTGTCTGTTTATTTGTACTTTTACTTAAGTACAGTGTTTGAGTACTTTCTCCACCACTGGGAGAGACACAGGGGAGACCCAACGAGGACACCACAAGGAACAGACTAACAAGCAAGCTATATATACATACCCAGACAAGATAGGACACAATCACAAAACACCTGGGAACAATTAACTAACTAAAGACACAGAGCAGGACTGGGAACTAAACCTGAAACATGGAAAGTAAACAAGACACTAATAAAGGTTACACCAAGAGTAAATAAACAAGGAGACTGAACTGGAGGTTAAACAGAGTAAACTAGAAGGGAAACTAAAAAAAACAGAAAAACATCACAAGGGGAACAGACAAGACCAACAGGATGCCCACTAGATGGTGCCATCCTCACCTAAAAGGGAAACTAATAAAACTAACAGAAAAACATCACAAGGGGAACAGACAAGGCCAACAGGATGCCCACTAGATGGTGCCATCCTGACACTCACTACTTCTCAGTTTTTACAGAAAAAAAGAAAGAAATTACGATGACAACAAATCAGTCAAAGTATGGTACTTTCAAAACGAGATATCAATCTTCAATACTTGGTCGGGTATCCCTTTGTCTTAATCACTGCCTCGATACGACGTGGCATTGAGACAATCAGTCTGTGGCATTACCTGGGAGTTATGGAAGCCCAGATTTCCTCAATGCTTGCTGTCAGCTCTTCTTTGTTGTTGGGTCTGGTACCCCTCATTTTCCTCTTGAGAATACCCCATAGATTCTCGATGGAGTTTAGATCCGGCGAGTTGGCTGGCCAGTCAAGCACTGTGATGGCATGGGCATCAAACCAGGTTTCGGTGCTTCTGGCGGTATGGGTCAGGTCCTGCTGGAAGATGAAATCTGCATGTCCATACAGATCCTCAGCAGAAGGAATCATGAAGTCCTCTAAAACATTCTGGTAGATGGTTGCGGTGACCTTGGATTTAAGAAAGCAGAGTTTACCAACACCTGCACTGGACATTGCACCCCAAATCATGACTGACTGTGAAAAATATACATTTTTAAAAGAGTAAAATATGCTTTGATTAGTTAAAATGATTTTATATGTACAGCACTTTGTTGCAGCTGTTTTTGTTTTAAAGGGCTTTATAAATAAAAGTATTATTATTATTAAAAATCAGATCTGAGGATCAATACCAATGTCACATGATTTCTTTAAAAATGTCACTTTGTTTATTATATTACATTACTGATATTTTGTATCGGCAAGAGTTAAGAGTTATTCTGAAATGTTACAAACACAACAGTTAGTGCAAACAGGGCTTGATTGGAAGATTTTATTTAATAGGTTCTTAAAAATTGCTATAGATTTATTAATAGTAAAAGGCATATTGAATGAATGTTACAAATGTGTTCATTCCTACAAAATAGTTAATAAAATATTTATAAAACACAATGAATTTCAAATGTTAGAGATTGAGTTTAACATAAAGGAAATAGTGTTTTATGTTTAAAGATCAGTTAATAAACCATCTGTTATGCCCCCCTTGTTTAGGACTGGATCCAATCTCAGCTGCTTTTGTGTGAAGGCAGGGAACACCCAGGACAGGTCTCCAGTCCATCAGAGAGACAAACAAAGAGACAAACAACCATTCACACTCCCAGTCACAGCTACAATTTACAGTCGTACAGAAGAGCCCAAAAAGGTTCAAACTGAGGATTCAAGTTCTCGATTGACAGTTCTAATCACGGATTATCAATAATAATTTATCATATTTACCAAGCTAAATCCTTACTGATGATCATTGTGTGGAGTCTTTAATAATACTGATCAGATGTGATCAGGCAGTCATGTATTCACGTGTGTAAATGTATTATTATTAATACTATAATTACAGTTGAGCTGTGCAAATTTGTCCCACTGAAGTAGCTCTGTCTCAAAAAGGTTGGTGACCCCTGTGCTACAGTATATTAGCTGGAGAGGGTCCTCTGGACGGGTTCAAAAAACAAAACATTGTATAAATGTCCAGAGTACCAGACTTAACTTTTTTTTTTCTACCTGGATTATAGAACATGCATCAGGATACTACAATAGGCATATTTGAACAAAACTATAACAAAGGTGTGTCTCTGTTTAACATGTGATTTTTTTATTTTCCAAAATCCTCCAGATGTTATCTCTGTGAAGGGGTCAGTTTTAGGTGTTTGTAGTTCATCATAAATATCTGTAAATTTAAATCCTATATTGTATTAAATCATTATTGTAGGAGTGGTGGTGCAGAGGTTAGAGAATGTGGGCCTGTGATCGGAAGATCGCCGGTTCAACTCCTGGTACTGACAACATCAACATGTTGGTGGTAAAGGTGAAACACACCTGCTTCCACCCTCATTTGTTCCACTCTGGGCCCTTGAGCAAGGCCCTTGAGTAAGGCCCTTAACCCCCACCATCTGTTCCTCTGGGAGCCCTAGATAGCAGCTCTCTGCTTCACACAGAAGTATGTGGTTGCGTCAGGAAAGACATACGGCGTAAAAAATAATTGTGAAATATAAATGCTGCCTTCTCTATAACAGGCGGTTTGCCTGTATTATTACCAATCATGTGTTTTTTAATGTTCAAGTATTTTTTAGCAACAATAATGTTTATAAATTGTCATTTATAACAGCTGTAAAACTCCTAAAAGTTGACACTGGAAGGGTGATTTAGCTGTTAATTAACTTTGTTAAATTCAAATGGGTGATATTAAAAAATAACTATCACAGGTGGTCCTTTGTTCAAAACAGAATAACTTGAATTTTTTTTCTGCCTTTTAAATTCATACCTGCAAACTAGTCACCTTTCTGCGAAAATCGCCGTTTTCAAAGCAAAATACTGTATATCATTTACGTGAATCATGTAAATCCAATGAGTTTTTGTTTTCGGGGGGGGGGGGACCCGTGACAGATTAGAAGGCATCATTTCCCACTGACTGGATTTCAAGACACAGCAATGCATCTGTCGACAATAGAACATCTTTTTTGGAGCGCGACATTTGGCCAATCACAATCAAGACAGACAATAGTGGGAGGAGCCGACAGTGAATTCTTTGAACTGAATAAAGTAAAAAAATAAATAAATAAAAAACTGTCGCGCGAGTTGAACCGGGTGAGAGGGGAGACGGAAGCAGATTAGAGGTGGTGTTTTCAAAGGAAATTAAGACAATTTTACAAATGACCGACTCAGAGAAAACTGTTTGACCATGTCCTTTAAAATGTGGGAGCTCGACGCTTCATAATTTTTTTTTTTTTAAACTGCGCGACATGCAGCTTCGAAAAGTGACGACATGACACGGGAGAACCACGCTGATGAAACGTAAACATGACAGAGTCGTAAACTAACTTCACCACGGTGTGAATGAAGGAACAACGGCAGTAAGTCTCTACATTAAACCACATTTGTTCTGTTTCAAAGTGAGAAAACATAATGTCAGTGTCTCTGCTCTGTATTGAACGCCTTTTTTTATTTTAATTTTTTGACTAGCCATCTTTTTTGTGTATGTCCTAATTATATTTGGATATGTTAATAAATGTACTTTTTCCTAAAGTCAAAAGTCGTTAAAGAGTAAATTTTTCCTTATGCTGTACAGGAGAAAGAGCCCAGGTAACACACATTGTCTGAAAAGTAAAATAGTTAAAATCAGTGATGCTGATATGAGTCTATCACTAAATCAGAAAACTGTAAAAAGCCCCTCCTAAATTCACTGTTGGTGGTTATTAAAATGTCACCTGTTCATTGGGTAAAGTTAATATTCTTATTTTTATACATGCAGTTGAGTGTCACCATTGTTTAGTAAAATGGCATGTTGTGTTACAAATACTGTAAAACTAAATAAAAATTAACAAAATAAAAGTAAATTGCACCCCTAGAGTCACTGTGATAAATTGTCACATTAATTTAAGTATGTTAGCCACAGGAGTGAGTTTAAAAACAGGATGCTGTCTATATGAACTAGTTGAATGAGGTGTCTCTAAAATATCCTGATGCATGATCAATAATTTCAACAATTTTTTAATCTGTCCACAGGACCTGACTTTATTTTGTTAGATGTCTCTAAAATAGTTATTGAATCAAGTGTTTACATGTAGGTAAACATAGATGTTTAACAACTTGTTAAAATACACCAGAATGCAGGAGATGGCATCTACTTTATTCAAAAATTTCTGGCAAAACATTTAAGAAATGAGTTTTTACTGTTAGCAAAATGCTCTGCTGTATTTGGCTTGCTGCTGCTGTTGTGTGTTAATTTTTTGGTTGACACAATCTTTCCTATTTACGCATGTCCTCATTAAATTATGTAGTGATGTAGACCTTCATCTCTGACCTGGATTTACACCTTTTCACATCTCTCTGAAACTTAATGGTACAAAGTGAGGCTCTCAACGAGACAAGTGGACACTATTTTACATTTATTTTGAATCAAAAGACACAAATTATTTCAGAAGAGACTTCCTTTTAATTTGTGTTATTTCAGAATTAATTAACAGAATAACTTTATGATCATTTATTTGAAATGAGTATTTCCGTTGTATAGGTCGCACCGTTGTATAGGTCGCACTGTCCATTTATTATCAATAAATTGGAAAAATCCATAAATAGGTTGCACCGGTGTATAGGTCGCACCTACGTCACCGCCGACGTAACGCATCATCCACCGCTGACGTGCCGCGTCACCGCTGAGTCAACCCAGAAATGTGGACCGAGTGTTTACCTCTGCTGCAAGGAGCACACAGCAAGGCTTTAAGAAGATTAACACTTTAAAACAATTATTTGTTGGATAAAAATTATAGCAAATATGTGTCTGAGCTGAACTTTTCTTTAATAAATGAACGTAATTGTGAAATGAGCTGGATTTAAAAATTTGTTTCGCTAGCTACGTCTGATGAAAACAAAACGAGCACGCGCAGCACCGGGAATGCAACGAACATACCTGCATGAATTGGTACGGTGTTTGAATTTTAGCAGGCTAAACACCTCAAAAATATATTTATTAGCTGACTTTTTTAAAGACTGAACGTAATTGTGAAATGAGCTGGATTTAAAAATTTGTTTTGCTAGCTACCGGTACGTCTGATGAAATCAAACGTGCACGCGCAGCACCGGAAATGCAGTAGCAGCGAACAGACCTGCATGAATTGGTATTTTAATTTTAGCAGGCTAAACACCTCAAAAAATACATTTGTTAGCTGACTTTTTTTAAGCCTGGGTCTCAGTTTAATTTTTGTTAATAAATGATTACAAATCAGCTTATTTCAAAATGTAAATACCACCAACATCATTAAACTACAGACTCCTAAAAATATTTGTTGGCTGCCTTTTTTGTAAGACTGTGTCTCACTTTAATATTTGTTAATAAATGATTACAAATCAGCTTATTTCAAAATGTAAATACCACCAACATCATTAAAATTAAACTACAGACTCCTAAAAAATATTTGTTGGCTGCCTTTTTTGTAAGACTGTGGGCCAGTTTACACGGCGCGTATTTTGAGTGTAACCGCTACTTTCTCTTTGCGACTTTGCTTATCGCCTACACGTCGCTGCTGGCCCCCCTCTTTGACTCCGATAGTTTTCTGATCCTGCTCCCAAAGTGGAACTTTTTCGCTGCACCCCCGCTGATAATGTAAACATCTCCCGTGGAGCTTTTGTGTCAACCACATGCGCGCAGCCCGCATGCGCAGACAGTCAGGGCAGGCTGACATTTCACGTGTCACGCTGCAAAATATAACAGTTTAACAATAATAAACAGTATTTATGTTGGCGTGGGAGATGTATAAATTTATATGAACTGTACAGTATCTATCTGGACTCGTTACATTTTTTAAACAGTGCGTAACGTGCTGTGAAAATGAAGACACCAGGTTTATTTTTTATTTATTTATTTATTTATTTAGCATTACAAAGTTTACAACACAAACACTGAGAATCAAACTGAACACACTATTAAAACACGTGAACCGAACTGTAACTACGTTAATGAACTGGACTCTTGCTGTGTGTTCATCTGGACCCATCAGAACCGCCGAACCGTCTGCCTGTTTGATGGAACGATAGCTTCTTCACCTGGCAGAAATAAATAAATAAATAAAAACCCTGTTGTTGTGTAATCAAAGTAAACACAAGCAAACATTATATTAAGAACGTTGATTTACCTGCTGTAAGTCAGCTGTTTATCACGGAGGAAAGTCAGACATCGTCACTCGGTTCTGGTCCACAGTCCACTCAGCGTCTGGTGTGTGCAGCTTGTTAGATGAAGAGAGTCCCGCTTGGTGTCAAATCTGTCGACTCTTATCTCAGCTTTTAGCACAAAAGAACGTAGCAGACTGCCAGCAGTGACGCAGCACGCATGCGCAGTGGGTAAAGGTTCAAGCACGCATGCGCAGTGGGTGTAAGGAAGGGGGCATGAGGGAGGGGGGGAGATTCGAGCAGATCCGTGTCAGATCCGTGTCAACGCAAAACTTTTAAACTAATTAACATGCCCAAAAGTTACGTTTCCCCCACACAGTGTCCGTGTAAACAGGGCCTGTGTCTCACTTTAATATTTGTTAATAAATGATTACAAATCAGCTTACCGGTATTTCAAAATGTAAATACCACCAACATCATTAAAATTAAACTACAGACTCCTAAAAAATATTTGTTGGCTGCCTTTTTTGTAAGACTGTGTCTCAGTTTAATTTTTGTTAATAAATTATTACCGGTACAAATCAGTTGCAGCTGAAGGTGATCTGCTCAGAGTTGCAGTTGCTGTGGAAACCAGTGCAGGAGAGCTGAGAGATGCAGCATCTGGAGGTGCAGCTGACTGTGAGCTGAAAGATGCAGCATCTGGAGGTGCAGCTGATTGAAATGCACTTTGACAGTTACCGGTACACCACACACCGTAAATAAAGCAGCTTTGAAATTACTACGGTACCTGTACACCCGTAAATAAAGATGACTGAAACAGATATTTTTCTGTGGTTTTTATTTACAATATTTACAAATCTATTTACAGTACAACTCACTCGAACCCCAGAAACTCCTCGTCCTCTGTGTCACTCTCAAAGAGTTCAGCCAGTGTTGGAGGGAGGCAGCCTGCCACTGGTGAGAGGTCCAGGTCCCCCCTCCTCCTCTTCATCACTGCTTGCCTCTGCCTCAGCTCCAGCAGGCTGGGGGAGGATTCCCGCCTTCCTGAACCCAACCTTGATGGTGCGGGTTGTGACTGAAGCCCAGGCCTTGCCCACCCACTCCACCGCCTGGGCGAAGGTCGCGTTCCGCATCCTCCCCATCGCTGTGAAGCTGTGCTCTCCACTGACCATCCACTCCTCCCACAACTTCCTCAGGGAGGCCTTGAAACTCCGGTTGACCGAGATGTCAAGCGGTTGCAGGAGTTTCGTCAGCCCCCCTGGGATGATGGTTGGCACGGTGTTGAGGGTCTTGATCTTAGCCTTCATGGCATCCGTAATGTGTGCCCTCATGCTGTCCATCACCAACAGCGTCTTCTTGGTCTTGAAGAACCCGTCAAGACAATGGACGAAGCATTTGGTGATCCAGTGCAGCATCATCGCTTCGTCCATCCATCCTTTAGGGTTCACGGCCACCACCACTCTGGAGCTGAAGTCCTCCTTTGGGATCGTCTTCCTCTTGAAGATGACCATGGGGGGGAGTTTGCAGCTGTCAGCACCACAGGCCAGAAAAACAGTGAAGTGAGACTTCTCATGGCCTGTGGTGAGGATGTTGATAGTCTTTTCCCCCTTCTGGGATACACTGCGGCCCATAGGAATATCAAACGTCAAAGGAACTTCGTCCATATTAACAATATGGCCGCCAGTGATTCCATGCGTCTGGACCTGGCGTGAGAAAGACAAAAGGCAGACATTAGCGTCAGTAAACAAAAGAATCGAGCGCGCACTCACAGACCTGCTGTGAGCGCACCAACTGACCTACAACATAAAAATGTTTCTTTGTTTGTCAACATCACATCACATGTCCACATCAGAAGTCCACATCACATGTCCACATCACATGTCCACATTTTTATTAAACCAGTGCTCCACAGTCACTGGTTGACTTTAAACAAGGCTTATTTAAAGACTTTTCTTTTTAAGCGAGCCTACTCTGCCTCCACATTATTTTATCTCTGATCTTAGTTGATATTATCATTGTTTTAATTGATTTTATTATTGTTTGTTGTTGTTTTATCACTGATCTTACTTGATTTTATCACTTGTTTTTTATCTTTAATTTTAGCTGCACTTTGTAGCACTTTGAGATTTTTGTTAATAAAACGTGCGTTATAAATTACATTAATTATTATTACCGAATTATTATTAAATTAATATATTAAAATTTAGCAAGAAGTGTGTTAAACACACACAAAAAAAGTAAACAAAGAATCGAGCACGCACCCACTCACCACAAACTCGCTGTGAGCACGTGATTTTATATTAAATTTATATATTAAAATTTAGCAAGATACAGGTACCGCGTACGTTTAACACACCAAAAAAAACATGTTAGCTTAGCTAGCGGTACCGGTACCAGGCGACACACGAAGGAGACATCTTCGTACATTAAACAAAGAAACGCGCGCGCACTGACAACAAACTCGCTGTTATCGCACTATTTTATATTAAATTAATCTATTAAAATTTAGCAAGATACAGGTACGTTTAATACACACACAAAAAACATGTTGGCTTACGTGCCGACTCGCGAAGGCACGGAAGGTGTCCACTTTGTCCTGGTAGTCAGCCGGGAGCTTCTGGGACATGGTGGTCCGAGCTCTGATGGACAGGTCATGGCGTTTCATAAACCTGAAACACCAACTCGGACCACCAACGAACTCCGTGATGCCCAGGTCCTTAGCCAGAGAGATGGCATGGAGGCGCAGCTGGACAGTGGAAACACCTCTCCCACACGCGCGTTCGGACAGGACCCAGGACTTGACCGTGTCCTCCAGCGCTGGCCACCTGGCTCGCTTGCCCCTGTTTACCCGCTTGGACCGCTTCATGGCCTGGATGAGTCCCTCAGACTTCCTCCGGCCCCGGATCACCTTCTCACTGACCCCGTACTGGCGGTCAGCGACTCGGTTCTCGTGAACCACGGCGAATTTGACCACCTCCAATTTATAATCCGCCGTGTAGGACTTCCTTTTTGGAGGCATGGCTGCTCTTCTCTCGTGGTTCTGTTGTCTTCTCTCGTTGTTTTCGTGTTCCTTGTTTGTATCTTTCCTACTCACTCAGAGATGTAGCCGGGGTGATGGGCTTTTATGCTCAATACACAAACAGGTAACGCCCCCAGGCACGTCTGCCGGTACTGTACCGGTAAACAGACTACAGGTCTCTTTAGCGCCCATAGCGGCCGAAACTGGTACTGCACTGTGCCCCTAGCGGCCGAAAGTGGTACTGCACTGCCCCCTAGCGGCCGAAAGTGGTACTGCACTGCGTCCCTAGTGGCCGAAAGTGGTACTGCACCCTTTTCTGCCAAAGTCAAAAACGGTCACAACTGAGCCAAAAATTGGTCTAAAAATATGGGAAAAAATCCATAAATAGGTTGCACTGGTGTATAGATCGCAGGCCTTGAAAAAAACATAAAAAGGTGCGACCTTTACACCGGAAGATACGGTAGTCACTCTTTAATATGCTGGTATATTTTTTCAGTAAGTCCTAGTAAGAACTATGGCAAAGTTGAAGATCATGTCAGAATGATTTGTTTAATATTTGTTTAGAAGTTAGAAAACAGTTTGATCAGATATTCACTTCACTGGCGGCTCTGTTTTGTCTCTGTTCTCAAAACTGTCTGCTTCTTGCTTCTACACATTCCTAACTGAAGTTCACCTGACGTCAACAAATCTCCTCCCATTCACTGGCCAATGAACCAATGAACGGAGAAGAAAACTCTGACGTCACATCCTGTTAAAAGTTCCAGCTTCCTGGAACTAGCAGTGTCTGAGAGAGTTTTGAGATTCACGGACTTCCTCTCTCCAAGCTGGTGGACGCGTTGTTCATGTGTCAAAGACCCCGTTCTATCAGCAAAGGTTTCTCGACATGCCTGTTGTGAAACCAATCTGAGCGCAAACTCAGAACTTAGATTGAATTCTCAAATTCAAGATCTTTTTATTGAATTTTTTCTTTTTTTTTTCAAACAACAACAACAACAAAACAAAAAAACAACAGTCAATTTGAGTTGTAACATGTACATTATAATCCACACTAAAGGAAAAAAAATAAATAAAAAATAAAATAAAAATAAAAATTAATAACATAGAAAATAATCCCTACCCAATCACTGCCAAAAGAAAAGGGAAAAAAATAAATAGAAGGTAAAATAGCCAAGAGACTGCATTAACCTGAGTGAGTTGTGTTGTCAGAGAGACTGGAACAGATTCAGGAAAGGTCCCCAAACATTCTCAAATTTACCCTCTTTCTGTTGGAGTGTGAATCTGATTTTCTCCAGCTTTAAACAGGACATGATGTCAGCCAACCACTGAGCGTGAGTGGGTGGAAACGGTTCTTTCCACCTAAGCAAAATAGCTCGTCTGGCCAGGAGAGAGGTGAACGATATTACATGTTGTTGGTTTTTATTTAGGTTTGTCATGCCCTCTACAAGACCAAACAGAGCAATCAGTGGGTCAGGGTTCAGGCGTGTATCTAGTACATGTGATAAAGTCTGAAAGATTTCCCGCCAATATTTGTTCAGAGATGGGCAAAACCAAAACATATGGGAGAGAGAGGCTTCAGCATGTTTGCATCTCACACAGTATGGGCTGACATCAGGATACATAGAGGACAATTTCAGTTTAGAGATGTGAGCTCTGTGCACCACTTTAAATTGTATTAGACAGTGTCTAGCACAGAGAGAGCTGGAGCTCACCAGTTAGAGGAGCCGAGATCCTCTTCCCAAGCAGCTTTGATTTTATCTGAGGAAGCACGCTTCAAATCCAATAGTTTACTGTAAATGAATGAAATGAACTGTTTTTTATTTGGGTCTAAAGAAAGAATAGTGTCAACAATACTGCTATCAGTTGAAATGGAGAGGCTGGACAAATGAAGAGTAATAAAGTGCCGTATTTGGAGATACCTAAAAAAATTGGACTGGGGAAGACTAAATTTTTCACATAGTTGTTGAAATGAAGCTAAAGTGTTATTGAGAAACAAGTCATTGAAGCGTACTATACCCCTTCTTTGCCATTCTTTAAAAACAGAGTCCTGAGATGAGGGTTTGAAAAGTTGGTTAGACATGATAGGGCTATAGAGAGAGAAACTAGAGAAATTGAAACATTTACGAAATTGTGCCCAGATTTTTAGTGAGTGTTTTATAACTGGATTTATAACAGTTGTAAGTGGTGGAAGCGGGAATGAGGATCCCAAGAAAGCCACGGTGGACCATTTCCCAGAACATTGTGACTCCATCTCTACCCAGTCAGGGCTGTCAGGCCTGTTGTAATAGAATGACCAGAAAGCTAGACAGTGCAAGTTTGCTGCCCAATAATAAAAGCGGAATTTAGATTGAATTCTCCGTGGAGGATTATTTATCTTGAAAACCAAATCGGAACCAGTCGCTACCTCGGGAGGTTGAGGCAGACTTCAAGTGAGCCGCCGGGAAAAGAACACTGCAAGCCTGTGAAAAACGTAGCAGCCGGATGGACGATCCGTGCACCTAAGGCTATCTAATTTTACCAGAGCTGGGGACAGAAAATTTTTGCCAAAGGTAAAAGTCGTTGTTCATCGCGGATGAAAAGTTTAGCTGATCCCGACCGAAGAGCGTGCTGAGTCTCTGGTTAACACGTTCAAGATAGTTCTCCTCATCTTTACTTCACCTCAATCTCTTTTCCTCCATCTTATATCTCCTCTTTAACTTACTTCTATTTCTTCGCCAGAACTAAGATAAGAGCCTGCAGATTACTTTATTTTTAGACCTTATAAATAATCTGTTGTTTCCTTGAAAGATACGTCGATTAGTGAAGTTACGGACGCGTGACTCTAAACTGTTGATGTTTGAATTTATAGGAAAAGTTGATTTAGACCAATCCACTGTAAATATGTTTGATTAATGAGTTGTTTAAATAAATGATCGCACCCCTGGTGGATCGAATATAATTGGCTCATTTGTCACTCATATCCACTCATTTGATCACACATTTAATTTGTTTAAAGGTATTGTGACATGATTTTGTAAATTTGAATATTTGTCAGAACATATATATCTTATATCATTGAGCTCTGGTCGTTTTTGCATAATAAATTATAAATATATTAAATTTTTATTCCAAGTTATGGTAGTTTTTTTCTCTGGGATACGCCCCTAAAAATCTGCGCATTTCCGCAAAACATCATCTTGACGTGACAACGGGAAGGCACGCTCCAACGTGCATTTAAATAATAATGGCGGAGCATGTCCTATCGCGTCTGAGATATCATTTTGAGACAGTAAATCTTCCAAAACTCTCATTAATAAACCCTCCCTGAATAAAAAAATTACAGATGTTACCTGATGGCGCAGACATAATTTAAAAATGCATACATAGCAACGTGTTTGCTCCGGGCTCTCGGCTAATATTTTTAGAAGCTATCTTGGCTAACAAGAGTCCCTGACACCGGTCACGTCTGAGATATATCATTTTAAGACAGTAAATCATCCAAAACTCTCATTAATATCCCTCCCCGAATAAAAAGAATTACCTGATCGGCAGACATAATTTAAAAATACATCATTAGCAACGTGTTTGCTCCGGGCACTCGGCTAATGTTTGTTAGCTGCTATGTCGGCTTATTACCGGTTGCGTCAGCGATATATCATTTTAAGACAGTAAATCATCCAAAACTCTCATTAATATCCCTCCCCGAATAAAAAGAATTACCTGATCGGCAGACATAATTTAAAAATACATCATTAGCAACGTGTTTGCTCCGGGCACTCGGCTAATGTTTGTTAGCTGCTATGTCGGCTTATTACCGGTTGCGTCCGCGATATATCATTTTAAGACAGTAAATCATCCAAAACTCTCATTAATATCCCTCCCCGAATAAAAAGAATTACCTGATCGCGCAGACATAATTTAAAAATACATCATTAGCAACGTGTTTGCTCCGGGCACTCGGCTAATGTTTGTTAGCTGCTATGTCGGCTTATTACCGGTTGCGTCAGCGATATATCATTTTAAGACAGTAAATCATCCAAAACTCTCATTAATATCCCTCCCCGAATAGAAGGAAACTACAGATGTTACCTGATGGCGCAGACATAATTTAAAAATACATCATTAGCAACGTGGCCTGTGTTAGCTATCTGATTCGGCTAGCTTGTTAGCAGCGAACAAACATAATCTGCCGTGATAATTGGCTTTATACACTCAAAGTGTATAAAGTAAAACAACATGAACTCACGTAAAATAAATAGTTTATAATCTAAAACACTACACACCTCCGATTATGTTTACACAAAGACTTACTCATCTCCTGGACAGTCTTCCGATGGTCCCTGCGTTGTTTCGACATGGTAGCTCCTGTGGGACTTTCTTCTGTAGATTTTCTTTTAAAAATAGTAGGAATAGCATCCGGTTTTAAAAGTCTTCTGAATCTTAATGGTAATCCTAAAGATTCTTTTATACCAGGTGCTGAAAACAATCGGCAGTGAAATGGTCGCTGCAGACATAGGACTCCTGGAACCCACCGGTCTTTGTCTGGTCCATTCTTGACAAAGTTTGTCATCTTTTGGAAATTTGTGAAGGCTCACTTGTTCACTGCTGATATTAGAACACACAAATGCACTACAACGTGACGGCATTTTTCAAGTTACACAAATAAAAGGCGATCCTTCAGGAAATGAATCTGTATGGCAAGCAGTTAACACACCTAATAAACGGGCAAGGCTCTGCCTTCTGCCCGTTGTGACGTTGATGACTGGTGACGACGACTGGTGATGACGTATTGCGGAAATGCGCGGAATTTCAGGGGCGTATCCCAGCAAATACCAGAGAAAAATTTAGCATAATTTCGAATAAAATTTTAATATGTTTATAATTTATTATGCAAAAACGACCAGAGCTCAATGATATAAGATATATATGTTCTGACAAATATTCAAATTTACAAAATCATGTCACAATACCTTTAAAATCCATGGCGCAACGTTTGTCACCTTTTTCATCCCTTCTGAGTTTGCAGGTATGTAAATTGTTTTTTGTAGTAATATGTTGGCGTTAATGTACAGTATATGCAGACAGAAGATGGTAGTGGTGTAACGGTACACACAGGTGTGCTGCACATTCGGTTCGGTCCACCTGCGTACGTTTCAGTTATTTTTTCACTCATTAATTTTTAACAGGAGATTATGCACCGCAGAACTAAAATTCCTAGACGTGTTTCAGCACTGCGCTATTATCTTGCAGCATGCATAGCATTTAGCAGCCTAGCCTCTCGTTGCGGTCTCCTGTTTGGGAACATTATGGCTTTCTTGTTAAAATACATGAACAAATCCAACGTTGTGAGTCAAAATTGTTTCACGGAGATTGGATCAATAGCAGACAACATGTCTGACTTGTTAACGCTCTTGAAACGACATAATCTGAATTTGAACATCTTCTACAAGCAAGAAAAGCAGCTTGTTGCAAACACCGCTAACAGCAGCAGCATTTAAACAACC
Source organism: Garcialebias charrua (assembly GCA_038048925.1). Taxonomy (NCBI): domain Eukaryota; kingdom Metazoa; phylum Chordata; class Actinopteri; order Cyprinodontiformes; family Rivulidae; genus Garcialebias; species Garcialebias charrua. Next base: position 25,719 of record JBBPBX010007151.1, on the reverse strand, counting down.
TTCATCAGGTAATTCTGATCAGTCCAGAGCAATAACACAAGCTGTAGGAATTTTTAAAGCTCTGGATCTACGTCTGAATATTGTTGATGCGTTGACTTTAGAGTTCTTGAGCCCAGCTACAACATCCATCACGTCAACACTTCAGCCAAAAAGTTCAGCACTTTATGAAAAAGCTCAAACTGATATTGTCAACAAGCCCTGGAGCTGATTAAAGCCCTGATGATGACCGAGAGATTCAACCACCTCATAACTGTTCAAGAAGAGGTATTGTTCTTTTATATTATTATTATCTAATTAACCTTTTTAATTTAAAATTTTAATTTAATTTAAAATCGATAGGCGGATAGGTGCAGCGTCCGCAGTGAAGCGGGCGCTGTACCGGTCTGTCGTGGTGAAGAGAGAGCTGAGTCAAAAGGCAAAGCTCTCAATTTACCGATCGATCTACGTTCCCACCCTCATCTATGGTCATGAGCTTTGGGTTATGACCGAAAGAACAAGATCTCGGATACAAGCGGCTGAAATGAGTTTTCTCCGCAGGGTGGCTGGACTCTCCCTTAGAGATAGGGTGAGAAGCTCAGTCATCCGGGAGGGACTCGGAGTAGAGCCGCTGCTTCTCCACATCGAGAGGAGCCAGTTGAGGTGGCTCGGGCATCTGGTTAGGATGCCTCCTGGACGCCTCCCTGGTGAGGTGTTCCGGGCATGTCCCACCGGGAGGAGACCCAGAGGAAGACCCAGGACGCGCTGGAGGGACTATGTTTCTCGGCTGGCCTGGGAACGCCTTGGGATTCCCCCGGAGGAGCTGCTCCAAGTGGCTGGGGAGAGGGAAGTCTGGGCCTCCCTACTTAGGCTGCTACCCCCGCGACCCGACCCCGGATAAGCGGAAGAAGATGGATGGATGAATTTAAAATTTTAATCTTATTAACTCATTTTCTTTACCTGCTTGTGTTTTATTTCCAGTCTGGGACAGAGATAGCAGCTTACTTATTCCTCTTCAGGAAAATCCACCAAAGATCACCTGCAGCTAAGAAGTGTGTGATGACTGAACTCCGAACTACTCCGGGGCCCGTTCCACCTGGTGGAGCAGGTCCAAGAAGAGGTTGTTGTGAGTAATTAGGATAAATACAGCCACACTGCTGCTACTGTTGTTACTGAGATGATTTTCTCCACTACTGGAGATATTCACTGCAACTAGAGCTGTGCTTTTAGCAGAAAATGTGGACAAGGTGGTCTTTTTGGACAAAAACTTAAAACTTGATCAGTTAGATTGTAAATGTTCTGTTACTGCTTATTGTTCTGGTTCTGACTGTTATTGTATTTATTAAGATTTTTATTATTGTTAGTATAGTTTATTTATTGTAAAGAATGCCGTTTATTTAAAATATCACCCAAATGGGTCACTTTTATTTATTTTTATACAAACGTATTGTTTACTTGGCATATTTTCAAAATAAACATTTTGTAAGTCTTTATTTTGTCTTTGTGTGTGTGTGCGTGTGTGTGTGTGTGTGTGTGCATGTGCGTGTGTAACATTGTCTTTATTGTACATGTGTTTCAGTGGTTCCTGCCTCTGTTTAGAGCTGATTAAGAAGAAGAAGCTCCTCAAGACTGAAGGCCTGATGTGGACCAGCAGGACCCAGAGCCTCTTATCATAAAGTGGAAGAAAAGACCCTTAGACCAGTCTGGTGGGTGACCAACTTAATATGGAGGAGATTGATATCAGATTTTAGGTCGCTACAGTTTCTTTAAAGAGTGTAGAGGATTAAAAAAACAACTTACCAGGAACCCAGATTTAAAAATTCACAAATGCAGTTCCAGCTTTTCAAAGACTGACGTTAACTAGGACGATGAAGAGGATTGTGAAATGACCAATCCTGACTCTCTGATAAAGAACTCATCAGACTCTGAATCAGAACATGAAGACAGTATGAAAGACTGGAAGGAGAGCATGGCTCCTGAATCAGAGGTAAAAACTGTCAACAAATCTTTGAGCTGCTCTGAGTGTGGTAAGCAGTATGTCAGTAACCAGACTCTTCAAAGACACATGACAAGTCATTCAGGAGTGAAGTCTTCAAGATGTCTGCTTAATAAGAAATGTGTTCGAAAGAAGAAAAATGTAGAGTCACGCATGAAAGTCCAGGCAAGGCCAAAATTAATAAACTGTGATGACTGTGGTAAAATATTTACTTCCAAATCACATTTAAACACACACATGAGCGTCCACACAGGAGACAAGCCGTTTCCTTGTGATCTTTGTGGACAAAGATTTAGTCAGAAGGCAAATTTAAACTCACACATGAGAGTCCACACAGGAGACAAGCCGTTTCCATGTGAACTTTGTGGACAAAGATTTAGTCAGAAGACAAGTTTAAACAGACACATGAGCGTCCACACAGGAGACAAGCCGTTTCCTTGTGAACTTTGTGGGAAAACATTTAGTCATAAGACAAGTTTAAACTCACACATGAGAGTCCACACAGGAGACAAGCCATTTCCGTGTGAACTTTGTGGACAAAGATTTAGTCAAGACACAAGTTTAAAGAAACACATGAGAGTCCACACAGGAGACAAGCCATTTCCTTGTGAACTTTGTGGACAAAGATTTAGTCACAAGACAAGTTTAAACAGACACATGAGAGTCCACACAGGAGACAAGCCATTTCCTTGTGAACTTTGTGGACAAAGATTTAGTCAGAAGACAAGTTTAAACTCACACATGAGAGTCCACACAGGAGACAAGCCATTTCCATGTGAACTCTGTGGACAAAGATTTAGTCAGAAGACACATTTAAACACACACATGAGAGTCCACACAGGAGACAAGCCATTTCCTTGTGAACTTTGTGGACAAAGATTTAGTCAGAAGTCAAATTTAAACTCACACATGAGAGTCCACACAGGAGACAAGCCATTTCCTTGTGAACTTTGTGGACAAAGATTTAGTCACAAGACAAGTTTAAACTCACACATGAGAGTCCACACAGGAGAGAAGCCATTTCCTTGTGATCTTTGTGGACAAAGATTTAGTCGGAAGACAAGTTTAAACTCACACATGAGAGTTCACACTGGAGTTGAAACTTTCTACCAGAAAATATTAAAATAATTATTATAGGCCATGAGATGCAACTGGTGTTTTAACACTCAAATAAAATAAATTTTAATTTCGTAAAATATATTCTGTAACAATTTTTGAACAAGTTCCTAATTATGATTTGCTCCTAATTTCTCAAGAATACTTAAAAAACAAACTAATTAAACCTTAGATCATAATTTGGACTATAGATGTTGGTTATAAAATATTGGTTCAGTGGTTGTGCAATATGTGGAATGAACCAACCAACCAATCAAATTGTTTTTTCAAACGGTCAGACCCCATGAAATGTTATTCATGTAATTCCTGAGAGAATTGACCTTTCGCAGAAGCCCCGCCCCCTTAGTTACTGTTGCTACGCCCGTCAAGCTTTCTGTAGCCGGTGAGTGTTAGCGTGTCATGACGGGGATAGCTTGTATACCAGTGCGTGTTAGTGACTCATTTTGGAGCAATACCAGCGCAATATAATTATGTATAATTACACTCTATATAATATGTATAATTACACTCTGAAAGCAGGAGAAATATACATTGAGTGGTTTAGGAGATATGAATGACTTTAGATGGAAGTAAAACCGATGCTAATTTTAAGCTATCGCGACCGTTTTGCATGTCTTAAAAAATTAATAAAAAATCGAATTTCATCTCAAATGTGCTATACAGGCAATCGTTTAGTAAAAAAGCCATGTATAATTACACTCTGAAAGCAGGAAAAATATCCAATGAGTGGTTTAGGAGATATGAATGACTTTAGATGGAAGTAAAACCGATGCTAATTTTAAGCTATCGCGACCGTTTTGCATGTCTTAAAAAATTAATAAAAAATCGAATTTCATCTCAAATGTGCTATACAGGCAATCGTTTAGTAAAAAAGCCATGTATAATTACACTCTGAAAGCAGGAAAAATATCCAATGAGTGGTTTAGGAGATATGAATGACTTTAGATGGAAGTAAAACCGATGCTAATTTTAAGCTATCGCGACCGTTTTGCATGTCTTAAAAAATTAATAAAAAATCGAATTTCATCTCAAATGTGCTGTACAGGCAATCGTTTAGTAAAAAAGCCATGTATAATTACACTCTGAAAGCAGGAAAAATATCCAATGAGTGGTTTAGGAGATATGAATGACTTTAGATGGAAGTAAAACCGATGCTAATTTTAAGCTATCGCGACCGTTTTGCATGTCTTAAAAAATTAATAAAAAATCGAATTTCATCTCAAATGTGCTATACAGGCAATCGTTTAGTAAAAAAGCCATGTATAATTACACTCTGAAAGCAGGAAGAATATCCAATGAGTGGTTTAGGAGATATGAATGACTTTAGATGGAAGTAAAACCGATGCTAATTTTAAGCTATCGCGACCGTTTTGCATGTCTTAAAAAATTAATAAAAAATCGAATTTCATCTCAAATGTGCTATACAGGCAATCGTTTAGTAAAAAAGCCATGTATAATTACACTCTGAAAGCAGGAAGAATATCCAATGAGTGGTTTAGGAGATATGAATGACTTTAGATGGAAGTAAAACCGATGCTAATTTTAAGCTATCGCGACCGTTTTGCATGTCTTAAAAAATTAATAAAAAATCGAATTTCATCTCAAATGTGCTATACAGGCAATCGTTTAGTAAAAAAGCCATGTATAATTACACTCTGAAAGCAGGAAAAATATCCAATGAGTGGTTTAGGAGATATGAATGACTTTAGATGGAAGTAAAACCGATGCTAATTTTAAGCTATCGCGACCGTTTTGCATGTCTTAAAAAATTAATAAAAAATCGAATTTCATCTCAAATGTGCTATACAGGCAATCGTTTAGTAGAAAAGCTAGTATTACTTCTAGAGCAGGACAGTCACAATGAATGTTTGTCTTACCTTTGAGCATACATACGAATGCTTGTTTATCTTCGAGACATTAAGCTGGGAGTGAGGCCTTCCACACTGTTTTATCCATTGTTGACACCGTTCCAGTTGTGTTTTCGGCTTTGGGAAGGGAAAAAACAAGACTCCACCAGACAAACTCTTGGGATACCTGCTGTCTGATTTACACAATCCATAGGCGCATCGCTTCACCATCTTGTAGAATGTCGGACCTAGCTTACATAGCCGGAGATGCTAGTGACGTGTGATTGGACAATGGCCGGTTGGGGGCGGGGTTTTGCGAAAGGTCAATTGTTATTTAATCAGTTAGTTACTTGGTTAATTAACAAATTTCTCATGCAGATGAACTAATTTTGTTTTAATTAAGGATGGGGCTGATCTGGTATCAGTATTGGCCTCGGCCTCCTATACCAGCATAATTTACCTATCGGATTTTTCCGATACAATCTGCAGAGATTTCCGATCCATGATGATTGTCTATGTCTGCTGAAACATCTCCACATGTGATTCCCTGCCGGCTGCTCTGCAAGGCAGGGAATCAAACTATGGAATGGATTTTCTGAAGTAAATTCATGTCATAGTTTGAAGCCAGCTAAAATGTGAGTAAATACATGAGGACTGAGAGCAGCACTGTGGCTAACGGCTAACCAACTTTTCATCTCAACATGTCCGCTGTGTGGAAGTATTTTACACTAAACACCGCAAGACAGCAACGTGCAATGTCTGCAGAGCCGCTGTACCAAGAGAAGAAAGCTCCGTTGCGACCTACAATACATCAAACTTAATAAACATCTGAAAAAGCACCACATTAAAGAGCACAAGGATTGTTTAACCAGGCACTGTTGTAAAGTTAGTTTTACTTTGGACGTTCGAGCTCCCTGGCTTCAGCGGTGTGTTCCTCTCGTTTAGTCTGAAGCAGGCTGTCTAATATCCGTCAGCTGCGCTCAGTCTGCCCGTCTCGGAGGAGGAGCAGACTGAGTGCAGCTGACTGAAATCAGACTGCCTGCTTCGCTGCTTGATTGAATATTTGCAGCCAAGATATAGTTTACATTTACCCTCCAGGACATATTTATCAGTACAACAGTAGACAATCATAAAAAAGCATATGAACTGGAGAAACAAAACAGCTACATTATAAAGCGATGTAAAATACTAAAATCAGGAACATGTCTGTGTTGGTTTTTGCCATGAACTTAGCAGATGTTTGAAGCCATTAATCACTTTAATATCCACTTCTTTAATATCCACTTCAGCATATTGTTTTTATGCTATTAGTGCTTAGTGTATATTTAGTTGATGTTTTTCTTAGTTCATATCTTAGACCTTATTACTGTTTTCTTTTACATTTTGTTGTGGGATGTAACTGGGACCCTGTGTACATGTTGTTTATGTTTATGTTTATTAAATTTGTTCATTTTTTTTACAAAAGAAACAATACAAGACAATCCCATAAATGATAATGTACAAAATATAAAAAAATGAAAGGTAGCAGAAAGAAGAATAAATCTTATTATATCTGCCCCTTTTTTCCAACAATCAGATTATAACAATAATAATCTTCAACCAACAGTACAAAATGACTAACTCTTTCTAATTTTCTAACTAATACAATACACATTACGCTATTTCATATATATATTTTTAACACATTCGTTTTGATCATAATTTCATTCCACCCCATGTACCACATGTGGTGTGTATGACAGTAAAACTCTATGACTGACTGACTCTGACTTTAAAGCTAGGAATAAAAACATGCTTTGTGTTAGCAGGATTTAATTCTAACTTTGAAACTTATCCAACATTAAAACTTACCTCAAGTTGCATTTTTGGACATGCATGATTATGTTTGTACAAATTGTACTTTCCTGTAGAGAGGAGATTATTACAGCCTCATATAAAATCAATAATGATGATTTTATCTGAATAGTATCGGTATCGGTCGACATCCAGATTTAGGTATCGTGATCTGATCAGAAGTTGTTGTTTTTTTAAGTGGATTGGTGCATCCCTAGTTTTAATGAAACTAACCTTATAGTTTTTCTAAATAAATTATGTAACGTCCATCCAACCAAGGCCTTATCAGAGACAAAAGTGTCCCTCAAAGACACAGAACGTCCTCAGAGACACTGTGTCTCCTACCCACTTCTTTTGTGTGTGTTAATCTCCCAAGTCAGGATGAGTCTACATCCTGACCACCCCTGGTTCCATTCTGACTATGATAATTAAATCTCTCTGCTAATCAACTCTCTTTTCTGAAAGAGACACCTATGCCCCTTTTCCACTGTTACGGTGCGGTTCAGTTCAGCTCGGGTCAGCTCGTGTGTGGTTGTGTTTCCATTTACACTTCTGTACCCGTTCTGTAGGCGGGGTCCAGAATCCAACTCTTCTTACCACCTGGTGGCGGTAGTGCTCCCTTAAGCTATTTACTAACCACCACTAGAAGAAGAACACCCTAAAGGCTTTTCCACAGAATGTTGTGGAAGAGATGTCATGCTCTAATGGAGTACCTCATGAGCTGTAACTTTTAAACCTGATTAATAATCCTACCTTATTGCCTTCTCTGCCTGCTTTAAACCCATGTATTTTCCATTTTAGTATATATTTTTACAATAAAGATGTATTTAAAAAATCTTCACTTTTATTATTTAGATATGCACAAGGTTCATGTTAAAATTGCAAAACGTCACACTGTGATCTTTGAAACTGCTTTTACAATAAACTACAGACTTGAAAACAATTTGGTTAAATTTTGTCCTTAAATGTTAAAGGTTTGTCTTTCATTAAATTTAAAAACATCAAAGTATTACTTATTAATTAGTCAGTTGGTCTGCGAATGCCGTGGTGTCCTAGAAGAGCTGAAGAGGTGGCTGTTGATGTCTGTGTCTCCCTGGTAAAGCTGCTGCCCCCACGACCCGGAAGCAGAAGATAATGGATGGATGGATGGATGGATGGATGGATGGATGATGGAGGAGACCATCAAACAGCATGCGTGGTCAGTTCAGTTGAACACCTGCATGTTTGCTTCAGATCAGTTGTTCAAATCTCTGCAGGTTCAAATAAAAGTTGCACCAGGTCTTTCAGCTGAATCTCTCAGGGGCCACAGTTGGACGGTCGATAACTGAAAACTGTTCTTTCTGAATTTTGACTGTTTTTATCTGACTTCATCCTAGAATCAAAAAAGTTGTAACGTAATAACAGTTGAGTAGATTCTGGTAATCTTTTCTTAGGATTCATTTAAGGTCAAATGCAAATGGAATTTTTTTTTTAACTTCCAGTATGGATTTAAACAAACACTATACACACTTAACATTGTAAAATATGTTTAGGAAATTTAATGTTCAAGGACACCACTTGAGAAAAAAAGTTTAATAGGAAAAGTAACAAATGAAAAATGTACAAAAATAAAAAATACTGCATCCAACTAATGATCAGTGTTGCCAGGTGAGAAATGTAGGATTATCGTACTAGAGACATAAAATTATCGTATTTTGAGGGAAATTATCGTACACCCGTCATAACCAAAATAACAAGTCTATTAATGCGCTATAGTCATTCTAGTGTTGAATAGTGTCTAACAAGCACTCACAGCTTTGTGGCATCAGTACGGATGGGAACTAATGAGCCATAGATCTGTAATGAGCCCCCCCCCTTCTTCTTCTTGTTTTGTTTTATGGCGATTGGCAGACCAACTGTAATGTGCATTACCGCCACCTACTGAGCTGGAGTGGGGACAGGAGATAAACAGGAAAAAATAATAATTCTGTAAAATTAATTTAATAACTCGACTAAATTCTCTATTAAGTTTGTATTTTTCAAGAAAATAATAATTTGATCTTTAACTTTACTGATATCATACCCTGATGCATGCTCAATAATCCAGGTAGAAAAATCTAAAAAAGCTAAGTCTGGTCCTCTGGACATTAAAAAAAAAAAAAGCAAAAAAATTGTAGAAACGTTTCGTCTTTCGTCCGAAAGACTTCCTCAGTCTGAGGTGCTGTATTCAGCTCTGTCTTATAAATAACACCCTCTCACAGTGTTATACAACCAGTTGTGTTTGAAGAATTTGAAGCAGAACAACTCAGAGTCAAAGTTTCAGCCTGTCTCAGTAATGCCAAACCACCACCTTCCAACATCAGTAGAGAAGAGAAAGATGCACTCACCACTCTTAGCAAAGACAAAAACATCATAATTCTCCCAGCAGACAAAGGAAGATGCACAGTGATTTTGAACCAGAAAGACTATCATGAGAAAGTTATGTCACTCCTTAGTGACTTAACCACTTATGAACCGCTGAAAAGAGATCCAGGAAGTGGTTACAAGAAGAAGTTGATAGATTGCCTGAAAATTTTGAAGCAGGACAAGGCTATTGACAGTATTCTGTACCACAGACTGTACCCAGGGGAGGCCACGCCAAGTCTGTATGGTTTACCCAAAATCCACAAACAAGGTGTACCTTTAAGACCAATTGTTAGCATGATTAACTCGGTCACTTACAATGTTTCCAAATATCTGGCATCTGTACTCATCCCTTTAGTTGGCAGCTCAGAACACCACATACAGAACACCATGGACTTTGTGGATAAGGTGAGGGATGTCATCATGGAGACTGATGAAACAATGGTCTCTTTTGATGTCACATCACTCTTTACGTGCATTCCTGTTGATGAAGCAGTAGAGGTGGTCTGTTTAAGGTTAAAATCAGACACCACTCTGAACAGCAGGACCACACTTTCCACAGAGCAACTGTGTCAACTCTTGAAACTGTGCCTGCAGTCAACCTACTTCACATATGGGGAGCAATATTATAGGCAGAAACATGGGTGTGCTATGGGGTCTCCAGTTTCTCCTATTGTTGCCAACCTGTACATGGAGGAGGTAGAAAAGAGAGCTTTGACATCCTTTTCAGGGAGACCACCAAGTCATTGGTTCAGGTATGTTGACGACACCTGGGTTAAAATTAAATCTCAGGAAGTCCAACATTTCACTGATCACATCAACTCTGTGGATAAATATATCAAGTTCACACGAGAAGATGTAAAAAATGGCAGGTTGGCTTTCTTGGACTGTGAGGTCTCAGTTTCTGATAGAGGAAATTTGCAAACTGAGGTGTACCGCAAACCCACCCACACAGACCAGTATTTACAGTTTGACTCCCATCACCCTCTGGAGCACAAGTTAGGAGTCATCAGGACTCTGTACCACAGAGCAGACAGCGTCCCCACTAACTCAGCAGCCAGACAGAAGGAGAAATCACACACAAAACAGGCTCTAGAGAAATGTGGATATCCTAACTGGGCCTTCCTGAAAGCAGAGAAGAAACCCAAACAGGACTCCAGCCAGCCATCAGGTGAAAAGAAGGAACCCAGACCCAGACCAGTGGTCATTCCATATGTTGCAGGAGTTTCAGAGACATTGAGACGTTTATTTTCTAAACACAACGTCCCAGTGGCTTTTAAACCCCAAAATACATTACGGCAAAGACTGGTTCATCCCAAAGATCCAGTCCCCCGGCACAAACAGAGTAATATTGTGTATGCTGTTCAGTGTCAGGAGGGCTGTGATCAGTCTTACATCGGGGAAACTAAACAGCCACTGGCCAAAAGGATGGCCCAGCACAGAAGATCAACATCATCAGGTCAGGACTCTGCAGTCTACACTCATCTCCAGGCCAGCGGTCACTCTTTCAGGGATGAAGATGTTCACATCCTTGATAGAGAGGAACGATGGTTTGAGAGAGGAGTAAAGGAGGCCATCTTTGTGAAAAGAAACCGCCCATCATTAAACAGGGGTGGAGGCCTCCGGGTTCAACTGTCCCCCTCTTACAATGCTGTGATTGCTGGTATCACTCAGCCCTCTGTGAATAGCAAACAACCATCAGGGTGCTAACGATCCATCGTTGGGCTGATGGTCCTCCTTGATCATGTGAGCAGCTGGTTTCGGCTGTCATCAGCCAACTGGTTGTGTAACACTGTGAGAGGGTGTTATTTATAAGACTGAGCTAAATACAGCAACTCAGACTGAGGAAGTCTTTCGGACGAAAGACGAAACGTTTCTACAATTTTTTTTTTTTTATGTCCAGAGGACCAGACTTAGCTTTTTTAGATTTACTGATATAAATACTAAAAACATCCCTAATTGCAAAATTAATATTACATTTTTTTTGGAAATGCATTCTTTCTGTTTCATACCCTGGACATTCCATAAAGACATGTTGAACCGTTTCAGGGAGATTGCTGGTGCACTTGTCACACAGTCCTGTTGCATACTTTCTAATTATTTTAAGAGATTTATTAAGGCCTGTGTGTCCTATTCTATTGTACCACTGGTACATTTTCATTTTTAAATCACTTCTTGGTCTGCTGCCTTCATACATCTCCTCCCACATGTCTCTGTGTGTGACCTTTTTTTAGTTAAATTTGTTAATAATAATAATAAATCTGTATGCCTCTCTTATGATTGTCTATTGTTGTCGCTGTTGTCATTCTTTGTTGAAAACAGGTCTCTCTTGTAAATGAATCCTCGAGGCTCAATGAGATTAACCTGGTTGAATGAATTGCAAGGAATTAGAATTAGAAGTTCTACTGTTCAAAGCATTTCTGTGATAATTCAATCATGTTTCCAATCATTTTACAACAAGCTGTTTGGTTTAATACCACCGTAAATCAATGTTGAAAGTTTATTATCAAATTTCATACTTGATGATGTAAAAGCTTTTGTTTCATTTTGTTGTATTTCTTGGTTTTATTTTACTTTTGATTACAATAAAGCTTATGATTGTGGAATAGTTTGCATCCTGGTAATAATTTGAGTGGAATGCACTGATTTATTTTCAATAGAACAAAACATCTTCATTTTAATTTGAGACCTAGTTTTGAGAATCTTACATTAATTTACATCAAATTGCTGGTGCCCTGCTACAAGTCCAAATTTTTAGTTTACATGTGTTCAAATGTTCCATAAATCAACCAGAAACTGACCTTTAGATGACAGTTGAACAAACATTTAGTGACCACCATCATTATTAGTGTTTTTACATCAATAATCAATTTAGATTCAATTCTGTAAGACCGATGACATTTCATTGTTTCACTTCAATTAGTTTTTGCTGTCTAGATAAAGAACCATTAAGAGGGAGGAGTGGGATCTCTCCAAAACTTTTGAACTTCCATGTTTCCCTGAAAACGGTCCTCAGAGGGATGGTGAAACCCTGACGACTCTCAGGTTCCAGCAGATGTTTCTTCCATTGTTAGGCAGGATTCACAGGTTTCAGGTTTTCCAGCTCACACTTTTTATTCTTTGTATGTACATCTACAAATGATCAAGTTTCTGAGTCAACCCAGTTCAAGATGGCCGCCACAGCCACCTGACCTTAGAAACAAAAAGTTGTCTATAATTCATGAAAAAAGGCCTCATCAACAGCCCTATTCTTTTCCTCCATAAAATAAGTTGTATTCTGACGTGTTTTTGTGTTTTAAAAACTGTTTCTCTATGATCTGCTGTCTTTGCATGAATTCTGAGCAGTGAGTGCTGAATGAACTCCCTCCTCACCTCATGGTCTTTCCTGCAACTCCTCATTTTATAGAGTGTAGTGCAGATGTTTTACAGATGTTTTCCAGAGGAGCAGAGTTGAGACACAAAGCAAAGACGGAGACAAACGAGTCCTTCATGTTCCTTCATGACCACATCGTCCTCTCAACAAGAAAGAGGGACTTGTCTAAACGCTCCATGAGGAGCTGCTGGTCTGGAAGACTCCCAGTAGCTGATGTGGGCCTGAGCTACTGGTCTGCTTTAAGGTTGAGAGAGCAGCAGCTTCACATGAATGTCCACGTCCACAAACACATCTGGTAGAAACAGTCTGATGCTTCAAAACACACACAAGAGACACAAGTTCAGATGAAGCCTCAAACAAAACAAAGAGAGGAGGAAAATGTGACATCATGGAATGGGATCATCAGTTCTGTCAATCAGTCTGTGTCTAAAAGCTGCACATGTCAAGTCCAGAACAAATCACCAGTTCAGTCCACACATCAACATCCTGCTAATGTCACCCGACTGCCTTGCACAAGGATGAGGATGACGACAAAACAACTGGGACAAGAAATAAAGGATTCTGAGTGTGAAACAAATGATGTGAGAGAAAAGTGGGAGGAAAACATCCAAGAACATCTGGGGGGTCCAGGACCACCAACAGCTGCAGCAACAGAACACATCAAATCAAATGTAGTGTTTCAAAGCACAGCTGTGAGTTGATCCAGATCTATAGATCAATAGATATCAGTTGTGCATTAGAAGAAACAGCTGCTGTGCAGATGTGTGTGGCAGATCACATCTGTGTTCAGCAGCATCCAGTTTGCCTCATGCAACAGGTCAGAGAGAGTCCTGTCCAGCACCTCAAAGGTGAGACAGGTCTGCCCCATGTACTGGAACCAGTCCTAGAACTGGACCAGGTTACAGGCTCTGTGTTCAGGACACTGATCATGTTCATCAGGAACATCTGGAAAACAAGACGAGGACACAAACTAGATGATGTAATGAAAGATGAGCAGCTTGTGGTGCATCTTCAAGCAGAGCAGAAAGAAAAGTGTTGAATCTTCATGAACACACGTCTGGGATCAACCTCTTTATCAGAGTCCTGGAAACATCTGGATCCTTGTTCAGGATCTGAACAGCTGCTGTCTCCTTGGTCTTCAGGCTCAGACATTTGTCCACTTGGACAAAAACAGCCTTCAGCAATAAACTCCAGGACGGAGTGATGAGAGGAGCCGCCGAGCAAAGTTTGACCAGCTTTAATGTGTCAGCTTTAGTCTGCTCACAAGAAACACTTCAATGAACACGTCCAGCTTCAAGTGTCTCACAGAAACCTCTGTTTGTCTTTCTCTAAAGTCTTCAGAGTGGACAATCAAATGATGTCCTCGCATCACTTTTCACATTTAGGACACAATTTAAAACAGCAGCACAAGCAGCTGTTTGATGAAACACTATGTGACTCCATGAAGCATCAAATATTCTACATTTAGCTGCTGATGAAGGAAAGAAAATCATTTTGACTTTGAAAACATCTCAACTCTGTGAGTTCAGTCAAAAAACACAAAAACACTTTTGGATGAAAAAACATTTGAGTGTTTCAAAACATGAAAGTAGTTTCTATGTTGAAACATTTCCAGATGTGTTTTTGAACTGTTCCTCTGGATCATTCAAACATCTGTTTGACTGGGTGTATCATCTGTATGACTGGGTGGACATGGATATGATGTTCGTAAAAGAAATAATAAGTTATGTTATTGAACCGTTTACATATATATGCAATTTATCTTTTTCAACAGGAATATTTCCAGATAACATGAAAGTAGCAAAGGTAATTCCTCTTTTTAAAAATGGTGATAAATGTGTATTCAATAATTATAGGCCAATATCCTTATTACCACAGTTCTCAAAAATTCTAGAAAAACTATTTGTGACCAGATTGGATCAATTTATTGATAAACAAAATATTTTAAGTAGCAGTCAGTATGGGTTTAGAGAAAAAAACTCTACGTCAATGGCTCTCATGGATTTAATGGAACAAATAACTAATGCTGTCGATCATAAACAGTACTGTGTTAGTGTTTTTGTTGATCTAAAAAAAGCATTTGATACCATTGACCACACCATTCTCCTTGAAAAACTAAATAAATATGGTGTTAGAGGACCAGCATTACAGTGGGTATCTAGCTATTTGAAGGACAGGAAACAGTTTGTGCAAATTAATGATGTTAGATCTGACCTCCGTGATATCACTTGTGGAGTTCCTCAGGGTTCTGTGCTTGGACCAAAGTTATTTATTTTATATGTGAATGACTTGGTAAATGTGTCAGGACTACTTAAATGTGTTCTTTTTGCCGATGACACCACTTTTTTCTGTTCGGGTAATGACATAAAACAGATTTTGGATATGATGAAAACAGAATTTATAAAAATACAAACTTGGTTTAAATTAAACAAATTATCTTTGAATTTAGATAAAACTAATTACATGATATTCAGTAACAAAAAGAGAATTGTTGATGATGATCCATTTGTAATTGAAGATGTTGTGATCTGTAAAGTGAGTGAAGTGAAGTTTCTGGGTGTTATCATTGATGACAAACTGACATGGAAACATCATGTAAATTCTAAAAAAAATAGCTAGATCAATTGCAGTACTGTATAAAGTCAGGGATTTTTTAATTGATAAAGCTTTACATATGTTGTATAACACAATCATTGCTCCACATTTAATCTATTGTATTGAGGTTTGGGGAAAAGCGTGCAAAACTATTACAAAGCCTGTTTTTATTTTACAAAAGAGAGCTGTAAGAGTAATCACCAGAAAACATTTCAGTCACCCATCAAACACTTTGTTTCTTCAGCTAAACTTATTGAAATTCCAGGAATTGGTAGAATATAGTATTTTATCAGTTATGTATAGGGCTCATAATAACACATTACCTTTAAATATCCAAAGAAATTTTATAAAAAGACAAAGTTGTTACAATCTCAAAGGGACAGAGATATTCATCAAACCACAATTCAGAACCAGCTTAAAGGGACGGTCTACCTCAATTCAGGGAGTTCGATTGTGGAATGCTCTGGAGAGTGATGTTAAAAATGAAAAATCAATGTATACATTTAAGAAAAAGGTCAAAAAGGACTTGCTCAAAAACTATATATGATGTAACCTTCCGTGTTTGTGTATTACACTTGTGTATTACACTTATGTTGTACTTGTGATGTAGCTTAGTGCGTTTGTGTATTACAGTTAGAAAAATTAAGTAGAGTTATTCATTTTGTGAAGCAGTTTGTGTATTACAGTTAGAAAATTAAGTAGAATTATTCATTTTTGTGATGTATTTTGTGTATTACAGTTAGGAAAATTAAGTAGAATTATTCATTTTGTGAACATCTTGATGTTGTGCCATCTTTTAGTTTGTGTATTACAGTTAGAAAAATTAAATAGAATTATTCATTTTATGATCTAGTTTGTGTATTACAGTTAGGAAAATTAAGTAGGAAAAAAAAATAATAAAAAAATAGGAAAATTAAGTAAAAAAAAAAAATTAAGTGTGATGTAGTTTGTGTATTAGTTAGAAAAATTAAGTAGAATTATTCATTTTGTGATGTAGTTTATGTATCACAGTTAGAAAATTAAGTAGAATTATGGGTGATGTAGTTTGTGTATTACAGTTAGAAAAATTAAGTAGAATTATTCATTTTGTGATCTAGTTTATGTATTACAGTTAGGAAAATTAAGTAGAATTATTCATCTTGTGATGTAGTTTGTGTATCACAGTCAGAAAAATTAAGTAGAATTATTCATTTTGTGATCTAGTTTATGTATTACAGTTAGGAAAATTAAGTAGAATTATTCATTTTGTGATGTAGTTTGTGTATTACAGTTAGAAAAATAAGTAGAATTATTCATTCTGTGATGTTGCTTGAAGGTTATCATTGGTTGAACAAACTGTGAAATAAGGGGCAGATATAATAAGATTTCATCTTCTTTCTGCTCCCTTCATTTTATCCTACTTGTATTCTTGTATCTGATGAAACTGTCTTGTATTGTACTTTTAAAATGAATGAATAAAGATCAAATCAAATCAAATCTGTTTATTGTCTGTCTGTCCATCCATCATCTAAAGCCTGAGCTTCACAACCAAACATTTCTGACAAACACTGAACCAAAGGTTCACTTTGAAATGAAGCTTTCAACTATTTAACATCAACTTTCACATTCGTTAACAAAACTTTGTGATTTGATGGAAACATGAGTTTTGGAAACTTTAAAAATAAAAAGATTTAATTACAGTCATAAGATTTTTGATGTCCAAAGAATGATTTAGATTTAAATGTCTTTGTGTTTGACTATAAAATGGACAAAAATGTCTCCGTTGAGCTCAAACTGGTTTCTGTGGAGTTTTGGATCTTTTGAATCCAAATCATTGGATCTGTTGATGTTCACTGATTTACTAAACTCAAACCTCTGATGGATTTCTTGAAATGTGCGCAGGTTTCTGTGAGGAAAACATTGAACATTTACATTTGCAACAGTCGCTGGATGTGCTGAACAAAACGTTGAACTTTGTGAAAAACAAACATTTTATTTCTTGTATGTTTAGAAGTTCAGAGTAAAAACACTCAGCACAAAGTCATGAAGAGCGCTCCAACAAATCAGGAAGTCAAAAACTAAATCCTTCAAGTTTGTTCTCATCTCGATGCTTAATGCATTCCTCATTAAAGAATTATCAACCAAAATGGAGCCAGCTGCCAACTAGCATGTGTTTGTTTAGCTGCGGAAACAGCCGAAGTGACAGAAAATAGGTGAACAATGTTGACGTGTGTGGAAAAGTTGTTTGTGATGGAGAACAGTTTGAATTTGTTACTTTGTGTTTATGTAAAAAAAAATTGACCCTAGGTGTGAGTGTGAGAGTGGATGGTTGTTTGGTGTGAGTGAGACAGGTCCCTCTTGTAAATGAGTCCCCGTGACTCAACGAGGCTAGCCTGTATAAATAAAGGTTGAATGAATGAATGAATGTTCTAATTTGTTGAGTAAAGTTTGGCAGCAGATAAATGATGACTTCTGTTTTATTATTATTATTATAGCTGCTTTACTCATTTTGTCTCTTTTATTTAGCGTTTAGCTGCAGATTCATTCTTATATTTGCACCTAAACGTCTTCTAGGAGATTCTACGCTTGTCCCATTCCTCCATATTTGTTGACCTCCACAGACTCCAGCAGACAAATGGAGCTCCATCATGTGACTCCAGTTTCCACATGATGTTTGTCACATTCAGCTGAGTGCTCTGTTCACACACAGTTTGTAGACACATTTCACAATTACACATGAATATATGTGGAAAACTACCGGAGTCAACTCTTTCACACTGGAGGAGAACATTTTCATGTTTGACTTCATAGTTTGTAACGAGGAGCTTTTAAAGAAACTCCCTCCAAGTCTTCACTGGATGAACATGAAGTGATGAAGCTTTGGATCCATCTTGATCCACAATGATCTCCATGCAGTCCTCTGACTCTGATGTGCAGGTGAAGCTGTGGAAAAAGAGCTGTGAGCTTGTGGGCCTTCAGGAGGCCTGATGCAGCCTGATGGGACCATCACACTGAACAAGTCCACAACCTCCTCCATCATCAGGGACACTGAGGACAACACTGAACCTCTGTCTTCACTGTTTATTCACAAAGTGTCCAACTCTTTTCATACACGTGTCTTTAGAGTTACGTCACCAAAATTCAAGTCATTTAGATTCAGACAGCAACAATTTACAACATAAAGTTTAGAAACAGAAAAATCCCACTGACCATCAACAGGAACATCTGACTCAGTCTGTGCTCCTCCCCCAGAAAATGTTGAATAAAGTAGATGTGATTTCCTGCATTTTGTTGTATTTTAACAGGTTGTTAAACATCTACATTTGTAAACATTTTCATCCTACCCCCCTCCTCCTTGACGGTTCCGACTCTTCTCCTCTGAATTCACTGTCTGACTCCACATGTGAAACCTCCAGGCACCTCCTCCGTCTGTTCATGTCCGTTGCCTGTGGGCTCCTGCCCGCGTACGACTGCCTGGTTAGCTCGGCACTCACCCCCACCACTCTTTAAGGGGCGGAGATTTTTTAAGGGTGGAGGCAGATTGTGATATTAACAAGTTGTAAGTGGCTGTTGTGTTTAAAATGAGTGTTTATGTAATTATTTTCAGTTTACATATTCAATATAAGTTTTATTTGTTCAACGCAGTCATATTTGTTCATAACTTTATTATTAATAAGCCTGAGTTACCGGATCCAAACAAACAGCAGAACACACCCTGTCAAAATAATGCCTCATCCTCACTAAACGCATCAAAATGCTCCCAATGCTCTGTGTTTGCTGCTTGTCAACAGATGACTGTCCCCACCGCACGTCTGCAGATGCGCAGTGGGAGCAGCGTGTGGCTCCCTTCCCAATCAGATAGTGTTGTTTTTATGTACACTGGGCAGATAAAATCAGCTTCACATGAGCCTCGTTACTATTTGAGTGGGTTTTCTACGAGCCGAACTGCAGCTACAAAAGTCTTTGTTGAGATTAAAACTTTTTTTTATGTTTGGGGTGATGTACGCTCGAGTTGACAGCAGCAACTTTAAAAATGCCAGGTTTTCCTACCGGAGGCTGTTTTCGTCCACAGAAAGTCCCGTCGTTGCGTCATCACAATAGCAGAGAGCAGCAGGAAGCAAGAATATTCTTGCTTCCTGCTGCTCGGCTGCTCGGCTGCGCGCGTGCGTGCGTGAAAAGGGACTGCCGGGTGCTGCTGCGCTGCTTGAACTGCTGTAGATGTGCCGCGTCACGCCCCGCTGCTCCAAGATGCGCGGCCACATAGACTTTCAATGTAAAGTGGCTGCTTCGGCTGCGCGAGATGCGTTTGGTGAGGATTCAGCATAAGAGTTTCCCAGATCCTGTTCCAGCAACAAATTAAGCAGAGTTAAACCAGACCAAGATGGCCGCCACAGCTAATACAGGTTAAGCCACAGGAAAACAAGTGTCCCTCAGTGAAATGTTTAGATATTTAACTAGCTGGTGTGGTAGTAGTTGACAGTAATCCAGAATAAATGTTCAAGTATGAACAGATCAGGTGTAACATCACTTCATCACATGAGGTCATATTTTGGTGAATTCCTTGAAGTTTTCTTGCTCTTTACTTCTGATAGAAACAGATTAGACGTCAGTGTCTTTGGACTGTGTCCAACTTTGGACCAAGTCTCAGGATTTCGTCTCTTTACTTTCCTTCACATTGAACCATTTGTACTTTTCAGCGTATTTGATTCTGCGTTGTGTCTTGTGTAGAGTAACAGCCAGACGACATCTGCTTTGAAGGCACTTTTAATGCTCCTGCATTCAAATAGCAGAAAATAGCAATCAAAAAAGGCTTTTCTCCTCTGTGTTCCACAGCACCTTCTCCCCCAAGAGTTTGTACAGAAAGAGCAGAAAACAGAGGCCTGCGCGTGTGGAATAACCCATACAGGAGGTTGACAGGCAGTAGGTAAGTGAAACAATAATTGCAACAACATACGTATATGTACTGTACAGTACTGAAACATTTTAACAACATACGTATATGTACTGTACAGTACTGAAACATTTTAACAACATACGTATATGTACTGTACAGTACTGAAACATTTTAACAACATACGTATATGTACTGTACAGTACTGAAACATTTTAACAACATACGTATATGTACTGTACAGTACTGAAACATTTTAACAACATACGTATATGTACTGTACAGTACTGAAACATTTTAACAACATACGTATATGTACTGTACAGTACTGAAACATTTTAACAACATACGTATATGTACTGTACAGTACTGAAACATTTTAACAACATACGTATATGTACTGTACAGTACTGAAACATTTTAACAACATACGTATATGTACTGTACAGTACTGAAACATATGTATATGTACTGTACAGTACTGAAACATTTTAACAACATACGTATATGTACTGTACAGTACTGAAACATTTTAACAACATACGTATATGTACTGTACAGTACTGAAACATTTTAACAACATACGTATATGTACTGTACAGTACTGAAACATTTTAACAACATACGTATATGTACTGTACAGTACTGAAACATTTTAACAACATACGTATATGTACTGTACAGTACTGAAACATTTTAACAACATACGTATATGTACTGTACAGTACTGAAACATTTTAACAACATACGTATATGTACTGTACAGTACTGAAACATTTTAACAACATACGTATATGTACTGTACAGTACTGAAACATTTTAACAACATACGTATATGTACTGTACAGTACTGAAACATTTTAACAACATACGTATATGTACTGTACAGTACTGAAACATTTTAACAACATACGTATATGTACTGTACAGTACTGAAACATTTTAACAACATACGTATATGTACTGTACAGTACTGAAACATTTTAACAACATACGTATATGTACTGTACAGTACTGAAACATTTTAACAACATACGTATATGTACTGTACAGTACTGAAACATTTTAACAACATACGTATATGTACTGTACAGTACTGAAACATTTTAACAACATACGTATATGTACTGTACAGTACTGAAACATTTTAACAACATACGTATATGTACTGTACAGTACTGAAACATACCGTATGTATATGTACTGTACAGTACTGAAACATAAGTATATGTACTGTACAGTACTGAAACATTTTACTCACCAGCTCTGCAGACCCGCCCTGCAGCGACAAAACCCACCGCCCCGTCCAGGTTGATGTGCACGTGGATAATTGATGTGCACGTGGATAATTGATGTGCACGTGGATAATTGATGTGCACGTGGATAATTGATGTGCACGTGGATAATTGATGTGCACGTGGATAATTGATGTGCACGTGGATAATTGAGCTTCAGGATTATTTGTGACTTTCCTGCCAGTTCTGTGAGCTTCATAGAGAGCGTAGATTTGTGTTGAAAAACTTTCCCTCCATTTCTGCAGAAAGCAGCATCTAGAAGCACTGTTGCCTTCTGGGTAGTGTAGTTCTTTTTTGACTAAAAGAACTACAAAATGTCAATTTCTAAACTTTGAAGTCATTTCTGCTGATTCAGCAGCTCAGAGCTCTGCAGCCATTCTGATCAAACAACCACCACTAGATTTATATCTACAAATACTTTTCTTCATATTAAAGTGAGACTAAACCCAGGTTGAGACGGTAACTCCTCCTTCCAAAATCTCCCTGAAAATGGGCGTGTCGAGAGACAAGGAAGGGTGGAGGTAGAGTTGTGCTTTTGTTCACGCCTCCACCTGCAACAACCTAAAACAAATTAAACCTCTAGCCAACAACATACACCAAGCAACAACAAAGAATAAACATGTAGATGTATTTATCCATTCCACCCATTCCATCCAAAACCAAAGGCCTAAAAAATGAAAATGAAAAGAAAAATAAAACCGCTTGTCAGGAGTGAAATGCAGCACTTCCATATAAGGTATGCACTTCTCATCTCTGCAGGGGATTGGCTCTGCTTGAACCACCTGTGTGACATCACACATGAGCAGACATGTCACACATGAGCGTTTGCACAAATAAGAAAATTAAGGTGTAATCCACCAGTTCAACCCATAGAACTACCGTAAACACATTTTTAGACCAAATATTGCCAAATATTGCCAATTTACACAGATATGCACAATTATGTGAGAATAAACACAGCCATAGTGCTAGATAACATTTTAAACACATTCTAGGGAGTTTATCAGCTAAAAAAAGTTAATTTTGGGTTTAGTCGCACTTTAAAGACACATCATCTGTTTGAGGCCAGTCTCTTTAAATAAAGACTTCCTGTGAGCTGCTAGCTCTCAGAGTGTGTGTTAGGGATGACTCTCAGCTACTACAACATCAGGGTTTTTGCTCAACATCTGTAAAACTGACTCAGTTGTAGCCATGTTTGTGTTTTCTAATCTGAATTATCAGATTAACTCCTACAGTTAATCTGTTGTACGTGTACATTCAATTACTTTCTGACAGTTTCATTAAAATACATTTATGAGATGATTTTGCTAACAGACACACAGGCAGGCTAATATGAGTGGCAGACTTTGGTGGTGGTGGTGCTAAACAGTTCATAGTAACACAGCAGAGGTGTTTGTCCCTTGTTGATGTGAATCTTTAGGTTTGAATCCTCTTTATTTGTCTCTAAGTTGATGGAAGCATCAAAGTGATGCATGTAGAACAGAAACTAAAGGTTCTCACATGTTCTCAGTCTCCAAGAGCAGCTGCACAACCTGAACATGTGCAGCTGCTCTGCTCCCAGTCCTTTGTTGCAAGTCTCAAGAGTCCAAGAGTTTGATTCTCATCATTCCTGTCAGGCTTTGTCCCTGTCTGTTTCTTTATGTTTATTTGTGTTTTCCTCTTGTCTTACTTTTGTCATTCTGAGCTTTGTGATTTCTGTTTATCTCATTCAGTCTCTGTCATTTTCCCTCTCACTTTTCAGTCTCTCTGTGCTCAAGCCTGCAGCCTTAATCATTCACACCTGTCTCATCAGCCACCTGCCAAGCTGAGCTCATTACCCACTCTCTTTCTGCCTTATATAAAGCCTTCATCTCCTCCACTTTGCGTCCGGTCATTGTTCTGTTCACACAGACACTTCAGTCCTCACCTCTCCACTCTGATTTTGCTCCAGTTTTACCAGAGTGAGTTTTTGGCTGCCCTGACAGCATTTTTGTTTAAAATAAATTATTATTATTTTAAACTCCTGCCTCGTTCACTTCCTGCACGTGGGTCTAACACCAGAGGAACCTGACAGAATGACCGGAACAGACCCAGACCCAGCAGGTTTTGTGAACAATACCGAGCGTTGCTCAGAATGGGACCGACTCCACCAGGTAACCCGTAAATATATTGACACTGTGGCCACTTCCTATGATCTACAGGAGAGGTTGGTGGCCAGTGATGACTTTATACAGGTGTTTACCCGGTTGGAGATAGTAGGTGATGACCCTTGGCTGTTTGGACTGTTTGCTGAAGCCTGGACCGAGAGGGAAAGGTCACACTCTAGTCTCCTGCAAACTATTGCCCTGTCCTCGGTGCCAACCACTGTGGTCTCGCCCTCGGATCCGGAGCCATCTTGCTCCGTGGGTGTCAACCGTGTCTTACTTGCCGGCCCTGCTTCTCGCCGCTGCAGAAGGAGAAGTCGACGTGGGACACAAGCCCTCTCTCCACCTGCTCCGGTTCTTCTGGTCTTGCCGCTTGCAGACCACGACGCTTCGGCTGCTGCAGACCACGACGCTTCGGCTGCTGCAGACCTCGACGCTTCGGCTGCTGCAGACCTCGACGCTTCGGCTGCTGCAGACGCTTCGGCTGCTGCAGACGCTTCGGCTGCTGCAGACGCTTCGGCTGCTGCAGACCGAAGCAGTCGTCACGGCGGTGGACTCATCGCCTGTGGTCTCACCGCCTGACGACAATGAGGGTCCCGATGAAGAGGTTCCCAACGACATCTCAGAGGGTTCAGATGACGTCTCTTCGCCTGCTCCGGCGCCCGACGTCTCTTCACCTGTGCCGGCGCCCAGACTGAGACCTGTGCCGGCGCCCAGACTGAGACCTGTGCCGGCGCCCAGACTGAGACCTGTGCCGGCGCCCAGACTGAGACCTGTGCCGGCGCCCAGACTGAGACCTGTGCCGGCGCCCAGACTGAGACCTGTGCCGGCGCCCAGACTGAGACCTGTGCCGGCGCCCAGACTGAGACCTGTGCCGGCGCCCAGACTGAGACCTGTGCCGGCGCCCAGACTGAGACCTGTGCCGGCGCCCAGACTGAGACCTGTGCCGGCGCCCAGACTGAGACCTGTGCCGACGCCCAGACTGAGACCTGTGCCGACGCCCAGACTGAGACCTGTGCCGACGCCCAGACTGAGACCTGTGCCGACGCCCAGACTGAGACCTGTGCCGACGCCCAGACTGAGACCTGTGCCGACGCCCAGACTGAGACCTGTGCAGACGCCCAGACTGAGACCTGTGCAAACGCCCAGACTGAGACCTGTGCAAACGCCCAGACTGAGACCTGTGCAAACGCCCAGACTGACCTGTGTCATCGCCTGGGGTCTCAACGCCTAGGGTCTTCGCCTGTCCTGGGTCCCAGACGCCGTCTCTTCGCCCGTCCTGGGTCCCGACGCCGTCTCTTCGCCCGTCCTGGGTCCCGACGCCGTCTCTTCGCCCGTCCTGGGTCCCGACGCCGTCTCTTCGCCCGTCCTGGGTCCCGACGCCGTCTCTTCGCCCGTCCTGGGTCCCGACGCCGTCTCTTCGCCCGTCCTGGGTCCCGACGCCGTCTCTTCGCCCGTCCTGGGTCCAGACGCCGTCTCTTCGCCCGTCCTGGGTCCAGACGCCGTCTCTTCGCCCGTCCTGGGTCCAGACGCCGTCTCTTCGCCTGTCCTGGGTCCAGACGCCGTCTCTTCGCCTGTCCTGGGTCCAGACGCCGTCTCTTCGCCTGTCCTGGGTCCAGACGCCGTCTCTTCGCCTGTCCTGGGTCCAGACGCCGTCTCTTCGCCTGTCCTGGGTCCAGACGCCGTCTCTTCGCCTGTCCTGGGTCCAGACGCCGTCTCTTCGCCTGTCCTGGGTCCAGACGCCGTCTCTTCGCCTGTCCTGGGTCCAGACGCCGTCTCTTCGCCTGTCCTGGGTCCAGACGCCGTCTCTTCGCCTGTCCTGGGTCCAGACGCCGTCTCTTCGCCTGTCCTGGGTCCAGACGCCGTCTCTTCGCCTGTCCTGGGTCCAGACGCCGTCTCTTCGCCTGTCCTGGGTCCAGACGCCGTCTCTTCGCCTGTCCTGGGTCCAGACGCCGTCTCTTCGCCTGTCCTGGGTCCAGACGCCGTCTCTTCGCCTGTCCTGGGTCCAGACGCCGTCTCTTCGCCTGTCCTGGGTCCAGACGCCGTCTCTTCGCCTGTCCTGGGTCCAGACGCCGTCTCTTCGCCTGTCCTGGGTCCAGACGCCGTCTCTTCGCCTGTCCTGGGTCCAGACGCCGTCTCTTCGCCTGTCCTGGGTCCAGACGCCGTCTCTTCGCCTGTCCTGGGTCCAGACGCCGTCTCTTCGCCTGTCCTGGGTCCAGACGCCGTCTCTTCGCCTGTCCTGGGTCCAGACGTCGTCTCTTCGCCTGCGGTCTTGACGGTGGTCTCTTCGCCTGCGGACTCGACGGTGGTCTC
>JBBPBX010007150.1:48882-66100 GCA_038048925.1 Garcialebias charrua | reverse complement strand
TACACTGTAGGTCAGAGATCTACAGTAACTCCATTAAAAAGGTAAGTTAATGTACTGAAAATATTATGATTTTTTTTGTTTTGATAATACAGTATCATCAAGGTGATCGTATCTTCTTTGTAACTTCAGATACTAGCTGGTTAAACTCAAGGTGGCCATACATGGGAGCCTCACCAGATGGAGTCGTTTCATGTGACTGTCATGGAGCCAGGGTGTGTGAAATCAAGGTAAAATTTATTTCTCAAAAGGTTTGGACTACTGCACTGCAGACTTAGCTTTTTTAGATTTTTCTACCTGGATTATTGAGCATGCATTAGGGTACTGCACTGCAGACTTTGCGCACCTCACAGTATGAATGTTACAACTATAATTTTTTACTCAAATCTTTGTTGTTTGCATATTTCACAGCATGTAGCCGTAGTTTTGGGGATGGTCTTGCAGTTTGTGGGATGTTGCCTTGTTTCCAGTTAAAAAATGTGTGACCTTTCCATCACCTTTTAAAACTTAGTCCAGATTAATACATTCTTACCTGTGGAACACACCTGGTTGACAGAGACATAAATATAGTCTCATTTTCTAACATTGGTGTTGGATAGTGAAATGAGTGAAACACAATCTTTAAAAACGTATCATATTGAAATGTTTTGGAGACTACCGTATTTATTTTTTATGTCTAAGTTTCATTGTCTTGTCCTTCAGTGCCCACAGAGCAAACAGCATGAAGTCGGTCTGAGGATGTGTGCTGGACAGCCTGGTTTTTGTCTCGTCGTCTCGTCAAGGTTGGAGATTCTGTACAACTGGATAGGAACCATCCTTATTACCATCAGCTCCAGGATCAGATTCACATTGTGGATGTACAATATTGTGATTTTGTAGTATGGAGTGAAAATGATATTTATGTGGAAAGAATTCTGCCAGATGACCAGCTGTGGGAAACAGCAGTTCCCAAAATTCAGCACTATTTTACACATTGCATCCTACCTGAAATCCTGGGACAGAAATCCACACGTGACTAACCAATCTAAGAATCAAGAATGTTATTTGGAGTAGTTGATGAAAGGAGTTTGAAAAGTTTATACAAATTTAAACAGTTGCTCTTTTTTTCCCCAAAAACATTTGTCACTACCATAACATGTTTCAGCTACACCTGTAGCAAGCACTCTGCAGAAGGGTCATGTGATGTTGTTACATGTCATGACAGCTGTTTTTTATTTACAATAATCTTAATTGAAAAGTTAAGTATGTTAAATCAAATGATATATTTAAATCAATATGAGATTAGCTTGTGAATTTCAAAGGTGTTCTAATATGTTAAATAACAGCACATACAAATGTCATATGTCACAAATGTTGCAAAATGAGTCTACTTCAGAAAAATGTTTTTATTTCAATAGCAAAACTCATGTCATTTTAACTGACCAATATTCACAAAGATTGGTTATGGAGTTCATTGAATAAATTAAAAATATTCAACCTTATTGGGTAAATTTTTTTTTTGTCTTCATGAACAATTAACATGTACAAATATGGTCTGTAACAGTATTAGTGATTTAATTTACTTTTGATTTACTTTAAATGATAAATACATGTATAATCATTTAAACTTAAAATATTTATATAAATATAGTTGATTGAATTACTTGTCGCTCAGGCCACTATTAAGAATTGTAATCTTTCATGGAGAACATGAATCGTTCTAAAACAAATTCGAGACACAGTGGCTTTTGACACATTAAATCTATAGGCAAGGTCTTGAAGCTGCAGATGTAATCTGAGATGCATAAGTATCATAATAAATTGCTCAAATTTGGAGAGTGCTGACAGTGATGACATGCTGATGTATAAGGTTCACAGAGCTGAAAAATTTGCATCAAAACTAAAAAGTTGGGCAGTCCCGTATAAAACTTTGTTTTATCGTTGTTCTGGAAGGTTTCAGGAGTAAATTTAGTCACTGAGACTTTTTCCTTAAGGTCGCAGATCTCAGTTGTGTAGCCTTTCACTGCATCCTCCAGCTTTGTGAGGTCAACCATGCTTAGATCCGTCTGGCATTCTGCATCTGCAAATATTTAATTATTAAAAATTACGTTCAGAAATTCTATAAATAAATAAATAGTATTTTTATTTATTATTATTTTACCTTTGAATCGTTCGTTTTCAGGGGCTGGTAAGCTTTCTTCACAGAGCTCATCTTCCAGACTGTTGGCCTCCTCAGTGCAGAGAAGCTTCCAGGCCTTAGCTCTTTCCCTGCGCCGGAGGGATGCTTCTGTTTGTGGCCACTCGTTACTTCTTTGGTACCCCAGGTTAACAGTGGGGGCCCAGTCTTGGGAATGTACATCACCTGCTGCACTCGGACAACCTAAATATAAGACACCACTTTAAAGTAAAACACGTAAATGCCTTTCCTAGCACTAAGCTAACCGCTAACAACATTAGCATTCTAATCGGATTTTTTCTGGGAACAACCAAGTGTTGAACCACTACACAAGCTAGGGCATAACATATCTTACCTGTCTTTCTAGTTACTGTCCAATAAAATATCTGAAAATATGATTTAAACGATACGACCCTTACCTGTTACAAAGTGGTCGCTGCAGACTCTCGTCAGTTTCTGCACCTCCTGTTTTTAGCCGTAGGTTGTAATCCACGTTTGTCGTCTTTTTTCTGTAAGTTTTTTTAAATTAATCCCCTTGTAGCATACTACTTTCGGAACACGAAAATAACTTTTATCTATCTCTCGATTAGAGCGGTTGCAACAACCGTAAACGGCACAGAATTTAGGCATGTTGATGCTGAATCAGCAACAGAAGGAAACGGCTGCGTTTACTTGTTGCCCCGCATCTGCATTCTGTGACGTCACTGCTACGTCATCTGAAACCCAGCAATTAAAGGTAATAATATCATCATAAGAACAAAACTGTGGCCTTTGAACATTTTTTTTAGTTGAATGGTTGAACAGTCTGACAGGATGCTGCACCACACTGCTGCTCATTAAACCCCACTGATGGCTGTCAGAGGAGCTGTTCAAACTCATTCCAGCCCATTTCCACCTCAGGATTAAGTGGAATTTGATTCTCGACACGAACGGCACACATTGACTGTAATCAAAGCCCAGAATTAACGGGGCGTTAAAATTAGACGAGCAAAGCAAAAAGGTCATCTTACAGATGTTGGCAAGATTGCAGAAAATCTTTCTTTCGTGATTTAACCAAACTGAGGCTCTCAACCAGTCTGTCCGAACGGAGGAGAATTAAACCGCACCCATCATTCAGCAGATATTTGGCTGTTTCCTCTCAGTAAACTGATGTGCTCAGGTTAAATGACTGCTCTGACTGACGGTTTGCTTCAGAGGCATCATGTAGAAGCACATCTTCTTGAAGTTTGTCCTCTGCAGAGATGACATCTACAAATAGTTGCAGAAATAAGAGTTTGAGTCACCTGAGATAGACAAAAAGAAAAATGCATAATAGGCGGATTAGTTGGAGTAAAGCTCAGAAAATTTGAGCTTGAACAAACATTTTATAGGGTTTGAGGAGAAGTTGGTTCTCAAAAGGATGTAAAGTAACCCAACAATGTTCAGTCAGGTCATCTGGGCGTTTTTTTTTGTTTGTTTTTTTGCTGAGATGTTTCGTCCTTCATCCAAAGGACTTCATCAGTCCGAGGAGCCACAAACAAACTGAGGCCCACAGGCAGCACAATCACATAGTGGAAAAAAATGAAGTACCGGTAGCGCTCTCCTCCATCAACTTCTCTGAGTCAGCCATGCCAAAGTGGTTCAAAACATCAAAGTTCATGCGCAACAATCCAGGTAAAAATCCAACAATGTTCAGTCAGGTCATGTGGTTTATTTTTTTGCTGAGGCATTTCGTCCTTCATCCAAAGGACTTCATCAGTCCGAGGAGTCCGAAACATCTCAGCAAAAAAAGAAACCATCCAAATGACCTGACTGAACATTGCTGGATTTTTACCTGGATAGTTGCGCGTGAACTTTGATTTAAAATAACAATTTTCTCACTTGAAGCTCTTTGACTATAAAATAGGCTACTACTGTATATTAAATTTTCTTTATAAGAGAAACCAGTTTTAGAATATCAAGCCTACCTTAAAAAAAAGAGCCCACAGTCGTATTCAGTTCAATTCAGATTATTTATACAGCGCCAAGTCACAACAGAAGTTGCCTCAGGGCACTGAACAGAAACATTCATGTACATAAAAGTAAGTTAATAACATTATTTATATGAGGAGCCACTTGACCACAACCACTTTAAAAGACCACAAGAAAGTCTGACTGCTTTGAGGAAACATAAAATTTAGCATGTCCAGCATGTAAAAAGTCAAATTATGGTTACTGTACTATATTTGTGTAATTTATGATATGTTCATAAATGTTAGCACAAAGTCTGTGTTATAGTAAAAAAAACAATAAAAGGGTCAAGAAATCAGGCCTCTAAAAGTAAAAACAGAGGGTTACTGATGTATTTGTCGGGAGTTGATCGAACGTCATTGTTGACTTTGGGATCTGAGAGCCAAAAGCTCAACTGGAAGCCACATCTGTAAGGACCCATAACATCTTTATGTGCTCCATGTAGCAAGAAGTAACATAAAACTATAAAAGAAACACCTGAGAGGTAAAACGGGGAACTGTCTGAGTTCAGGCGTCTGTTATGAAAAGATGTTTTCTTTCCTCTCCGACAGGTTATCCAACCGTGTCATGAACTGCTGGCAGCGCTCAAAGCCACCATTCATAATAAATCAGAGCCAACCAACCCCGAAGGAGGCACACATTTCCGTTGATCAGGACACAAACTGAGCGCTTTCTCCTACTTCAGCTCAAAACCAGTTGGCTGCCAAAACTAAATAATGAATAAACCTGGTTTAGGCTAAAAAAAACGAGCAAATAAATGGAGATTCTGATCAATGATGGTAAATCAACTGTGATGCATGTAAAAAAGAGTTTCGGGCGAGGAAAAATGGGGCAACTTTACTCAGGATGGAGCACAATGCTACTTTGACTGCATGCATACAAACCACAAGCCTGCTAAACCTAAACAGATTGCTCCTGAGTTTGTTAGATATCGTTGTTGATGTTAGATATTTATCCATCTTCTACCAATTATCCGTAGCCTGATAAGGACAACAGGTTCAGGAGATAAACCCAGACCCTCTTTCTCCCCAACAGCACCCTCCAGCTTCTTCTGGGGTACTCCCAGGCCAGAGAAGATACACAATCTCTCCAGCAAGTTCAGCCTCATCCCCCAATGGGACGTGCCACCAGGGAGGCATCCTGTTCAGATGTCCACACCACCTCAACCAACTCGTTTCGATGCAGAGGAGCAACAGAGCTACTCTAATCTATTCCCGGATAATGATGCTCCTTAGGTTGAGCCTGGTCACCTTTAAAGGAAGCATTGGACACTTATATCCGAGAACTCGTTTTTGTGGTTATTCAATTCAGTTCAATTCACAATACAGGTAGTCCTCGACTTACGGCGGCCTCGACTTACGACGTTTTGGGGTTACATCAGGCATCTCATAAATAAATAAATAAAAAAAATTGTTGAAAAATCTTATTTTATATGTTTAAATGTTCTTGATTTTATGTGTACAGCACTTTGTTTTTACTGTTTTCATTTTAATATTGTTCTTATACATTTTTATTATACTTTACTGCTGTTAATATCAGAATTGTTACTACTGTATTGATGTGTGAATTTTTTTTTGAAGCACCTTGATAACAGTTTATCTGTTCTAACTGTGCTATATAAATAAATTTGACTTGACTTGACTTGACTTTGTTGCAGCTGTGGGTGTTTTAAATGGCTTTATAAATAAAGTATTATTATTACAGTATTATTATTATTTAGAAGCCGATTTACGTAGTTTCCGTCAGTTTTCGGCAGTGTCCGTCAGTTTTCGGCAGTGTCCGTCAGTTTTCGGCAGTGTCCGTCAGTTTTCTGCAGTGTCCGTCAGTTTTCGACAGTGTCCAGCAGTTTTCGGCAGTGTCCGGCAGTTTTCGGTTAGCTTCGGTTAGCTCCGGCCTCAACAGCGGACTTTGGACGGACCATGTGTCCGATCAGAGGTTGCCTCGCTCGGTTACATGAGCTGGAAACGCTCGGTGAACTCTGTGGACATCTCAGGCGGAGGAACGGACTCGCGGCCTCGGATGTTGCCGGGACACGGAGCTAACATGCTAACACGCGGAGAAACGGCGTTGAAGCCTCGGATGTTGCCGGGACACGGAGCTAACATGCTAACATGTGGAGAAATGGCTTCACCAGCTCACAGTAAGTTATTAACTCTTTTTTCCCCTTCATTAAGGCTCCAAATAAATGGAGCTAACATGCTAGCAGGCCTTTCTGAAAACAGTTTGGACCGCGTGAAGCAGCAGGAAGCTGCAGAGCTTGGACGTGCAACGAGCTAACATGCTAACAGATGGAGGAAGAATTGACCAGCTACCAGTAAGAAATTAACTATTTTTTCCCTTCATTATGGCTCCAAATGTACTGTATGTGTTTTTTGATAATTATGTAGGGTACTGTGTTAGGATAGGCGAAGTGCTTGGTAACTGTACAGTACCGTACATACGTGAATATGGGGCGACCAGTGTGTATGTGTTTTTCGACTTACAGCGATTTCAAGTTACGAACGGACGTAGGAACGGAACTCGTTCGTAAGTAGGGGACTACCTGTACTTTATTAATCCCAAAGGGAAATTAAATGTTGTTGTAGCTCATCATCCTGGTTTCATTAAAGTTGTTATAGATGCTGATGGCTGTGGGCAGGAAGGATCTCCTTCAGCAGTCCATAACACAGAAGATATTAAGAAACTGGCCGCAGATGCTGATCCATCCACCGGCCTTTCGGTCCTCCTGGGCAGCAGGACCACCTGAATGTTGGGCAGAACTCCTCCCTGAGCGATGGACTCAGCAGCTTGTTGAGCTCCTCATCATTGCAGACAGACAGCTGCAGGTGTCCGGGGATGATCCTGGACTTCTTGTTGTCGTGAGTTTCCTGCCAGCTCCAGGGTCTCAGCAGTAAGTCACTCGAAAACCTCCACCAGGTAGATGGAGATGCATCCACGGCGCCTCCTTTTCAATTCATTTGTGATTTGGGGCTGTATTTGAGGTAATACTTGATATTTTGAGATGTTAACCAGTTGTAAAAAAAAAACAAAAAACCTTGTTGTCATGTTTACGCTTCATAACAAATGTCCAAAAGTTAAAAGGTTTCAGTGAAAATCCTTCCAGCTGCACAGCATCCATCCAACACGAGAGGAAGTAATCATAAAAAAAGCCATTTACATGCAGAAAAAGAGGAAGTAAAGTTATCAAAAGCAATACAGTATGCCAGAATGAAAGTACAGCTGCTACTCCAACATGCAGCCACCTCGAGTGGCACAATTCTGATTGATCCAAATCTCATGACCAAAGGTTGGAACGAAGGACCAGTAAATCAAGAGTTAGATATTTGTACCACGAAAAAAACTTTTTTCAACCCTGACCGCAGGATAAGAAAAGAGATAGCAATTTGAGATTTTCATTAATGAAAAGTGCGTTATAAATTAAATTCATTATTATTATTATTTGAATCAAACAAGAGGCTCCAGTGGTGACGTGACGTCAAGGCCAGACCAGTGTCAGTTCTCTCTCTGGAGACCAGTTCAGTCATCGTGTTTTAATTTAATTTAACATAAACAGGCCCCGGGCTGTGAGTTCTCTGCCGCACAGATCCTGAAAATGAGGAAATCCTAAACAGTGCGTGTGTTTTCTTTTCTGCAATCACCTGTGGGCTTTCTGTGTGTGGACTATGAGTTTTAGAGCATCAGACTGAAAAACACAGTCCGCCACATGTGGCTCAGGTGTGTTCCTCTGCTGTAACATGGACATGAATGCTTTACTAAAACTACTTTTTAAACCACAGAAGGAAACAATAGAAATATATGGATGGTGACGAACAGAAGAATTAAACGAAACAGTTTGCATTTGATAATAAAGTCTTAGATTTTAATGGATTAAATCGTACACCCTGTAGTTCTGTGACGTTCTGCTGTAAGTTAAACGTAGAACATTGACGTGTCCCACCTTGAACAAGCTGTGTGGAAAAGACTTCATATCTTGAACCTATAGTGAGAAAGATCCTCATTAGTGGACGTTGACCTCCCGTGTTGACCCTGCATTGTATTCCCACGCCGAGGAATAAGGTTAGCTCATTGTCTCCAGGGGTGTTTGCTTAATAAAACCTTGTTTTTTCAGGGGGGTTATCAGTGATCCCCGCCTGCGTTCAGGCTCACCTGGTTGTGCACCGACAGCAGAACTTTGGACGTCCTCGCTTTGTCTTTTGTCTTGAGGCCACATGGACTGTGAGATCTGCAGGAACTCACACACACATTTTGACCGCCTGTGCTGTTTGTCTTCATTATCTCTGCTTTGGGTTGCCATGTTTATCCAGTTTTTATGGCGGTCAGGGGTCAGCGAAGTGACGTGCCTGCACGAAAATACACACAAGACCTTTTTGCAGAGGGGTAGAAATAAAACTGAACCTTTTCCGCGTTAAGGCAACGTGGGGAGGACAGAAAGGAGTGTTGGTTGGTGTGGAGAAAGGTCATGTTTTTCCATTGTTGACCGAGTTTATGGAGGTTTCTGATCAAAGGCGGCTGCGGATGAGGCCACCAGTGAACACTAATTGCCACAAATCACTCCAGGCCTTTCATCTTTATTTTCTTACTTACATGCTAACCTGCGCAAGTGACCCACGGAGGAAAATGCACAACTGAACCGAGGATTACTGCGACAATCACGAATCGAGAAAAGAACATCTGAATTTAATTTTCAGACTAAGCTGAGAGGGGTTCGTTTTACATAATGCTTCTCCACTTCCTGCCAAAGAACGTTTAGCCTTTCAGTCCTATTAACTCTTTAAGTCAGATAGGAAGGTGCTTTATTGATGTGGTTTGGAGTAGGGGTGCAGGAAAAAAATTGATTTTTTAAAGAATCGAGATTCTTAGTCCTGGCGATTCAGAATCGATTCTAAAAGCCCCAAAATCGATTTTTTTTTTTTACATTAAAACCCAAAAGATAAAGAAAATAAAACCATATCTCATAGTATATGAAAGAATACATGAAATGAAAGGTGGCAGAAAGAAGAAGAAATCTGACCCGAACCAGTGACCTCCAGGACCCGATAAGGATAAAGCGGGTAAAGATGATGGATAGATGGCTTTTGTTGAAAAGATTTACCAAACAAATCTTTTAAACAAAATCCATCCATACACATTTGAAACATGGATGAATGCAATATGATTTTGAAGTCTATTTTATTTTGAGTTAAATGTTTATGCAATACAGTAGGCTGAAATCTTTGTTTACGTTTGTATTTTGAATTATTTGTGATGGACTGGAGACATGTCCAGGGTGTCCCCTGCCTCTCGCACAGTGACTGCTGGATATAGGCACCAGTGACCTCCGGGACCCGATTAAAGCTGCTGCATTCTATTCATATACCCATCTGCTCACAATTCAGGCTGCTGTATTTATACTGTATTATTTGACATTATTAATGTTTGCTACAAGCATACATTATTGTTTTAAATAAATGTTTTATTTGTTTACATTATTGTTTAATCTTTTCATGATTTCAATTGAAAATTGTTTCAGAATCGAAAATCGATTCTGAATCGAAAATCAAATTTTAATCGAATCGGTGCATCAAAAATCGGAATCGAATCGATTCTCCAGACACTGAGAGATTTGCACCCCTAGTTTGGAGCCTTTTTTTATGTGGATGGTTTAAGATTATGCTTACCATTTTTGAAAAACATTCAAAGGAGTACATCTCCAGATTGGAAAGAGGAAGAAAAAAACGGTTTACCCATTGACATAAATTGTTATTACGTTTGAATTAAAGGCTTTTAAAAGCTCCTAAATCTTATTGTGCAGCTTATAGGAACAACAACAAAATCCAGTTTATCCAGTCTTGCTGAAAACAAGTGTTGCCTTTCTTGGTGTTTGAGGGTTACCTCTCAGGAAACACTAGAGAAGTGTTTTAGTGTAACGTGTGACATTTGATTTCATATGAGCACTGCTCACATTGCAGTCAAATAAAGATTTCTTTGTCCGAACCTCACAGAGGACCCTCAGGGTCAGAGCTTGTGTTTAGATGAAGCAGTACAGACACTTAGTGGCTGATTGAAGAAGTGCCAACATTCAAACTCACCATAAACACTTCATTTACAACAGGATTCAAACTCACTCAGTTGATAGACTAAGTCTTGGAAACATTGAACCAACGATTGTACAAATAAATATAATACATTTTAAATGAGTACCTTAACTTTTGTATTATTTCCGAACACTCATAAGTGCCATAAAATGAAGCGTTAGGTCAAATTCATACTGTCTTACTTGTCTTGCTGTGTGTGCTTTAATAAAATAAACAGCAATAAAATATTGGTGAACAAAATTATTTACACCAAAAGTGATCTTTAGTTTTGTTGGCATAATATTTAGCTTAGAGTGCATGTATGAATGCACTGCACCAGCCTGATGAATGTTTTCGACACTAGATAGATTTTCACTATAACAATAAACTTACGGTACTAATGATCAATTTATGTTCATTTATTTATGACAAAAAATAAATTTTAGTCAGGCCCCAGCGAGGATCGAACTCGCGACCCCTGGTTTACAAGACCAGTGCTCTAACCACTGAGCTATGGAGCCGATGTGCTGGCATGCTTCACACATGTTTATTCACTACTACATAACGGATCATTGATGATTTTTAGCGTGTTGTCTTGCGGATTTAATCTCTATAATATAAAAGCTTCCAAAATTAAACAGTCTAGTTTATACAACCAACGTTTGCTAATTCGTAAGAAAGTTGTCTACAAAATGTCGTAAAACGTACATCGGCGGCAATGTTTTACGGCACCCAAAAAATGTCGTAAAACATGCATCGACGGTACGGGTTTTACGACATCTACTGTTGGAATTTGCCCATGTGTTTTTACTCACAGTTTGATTTTACAGTAGTTTTATTTATGTACTTGTTTATTTTAAACAAAGCTTTATTGAAATCAAAAGATATTAGTTATAAAAAAAGCAAGAGAGCCAGGGGGATTGGACATATGAAGCAAGTTAAAAAAAAGTCTGATTGTGGAGAAACGAAATGGGTATGTTGTGTAAACTCAATCATAAAGCCAACAGAATGTATTTTTCTTTAAAATATTGTATTTGTGTATGCAATTTGACCTGGATGATTATCAAATGCATTTTTTGGACTCATTTTTATACTTTGCTGGAAATGTCTAATTGAAAGGAAATTTCTAATTGGAAGCATGTTTCCCAAGTAACTCAAAGTTAGGCGATATTTTTGAGTCAATATAGTTGTAGCCAAAACACTTTGTAATGAGGACACAGCAAGAACAGATTCTAGGGCAAGATCATAGACATAAAGTTTATATCTATGTGAGTTTTGTACTGCATTCCTTTGCAGGGCAGAGTTTGTAGTCAGTGGTGGAGAAAGTACTCAAACACTGTACTTAAGTAAAAGTACAAATAAACAGACAAAAATGTACTCTAGTAAAAGTAGAAGCACCATACTAGTGTTTTTACTTAAGTGTGTCTGCTGTATGTATATTTTCTGTAATACATTAATAGTGTTGTTTTAATGAACAATGCTGCAGATAATACATATTTTTATTGTGTTTACTCTGTGACACCGTTCACACTTGGACTTGTGATTCTGTGCGTCAGAATTTCAAGGATGACATGCAGAGTTAAATGACACAAGCAAAATAAAAATAAGGAATTATCATACCTTTTGAAATTTTTTATTTAACACAAAGAAAAACAAATGTGTCATTTTAACTGCAGTAAAAACATTTAAGTAAAAATTGTCTGCCTGATAAAAGGAGCATTAGACCTAACAAAGGAACATCTGATCATTTCAACTGCAATTTGTCTTCAACTTTAGTTAAAATACTGTCTAGTCAACTTTGTAATGGATCAATATGAACAATATTTTAACTTCCTGACACCATTTTCAAAACTTGGACCTGAGTGTCGAGCCATTTGGAGACATCTCTTGTCTCCTAACATCCCATGAACTGACACATTTTAATATTGCAGCAAGAATTTATTGTTCAAGTTCAGAAGAAGTTGGTTTTCAAAGTTTTTGAGTCCAGTCTGACTCTTTTGGGAGAGAAAATCTGTCTTGCTGAACTGAACAGTACTGAACAGTCTTTCAATAGTCTTTCAATAATCTTTCAATAAGGTCATGGGTGTTGTGTATCTTCTGACTGAATCTCAGTGGTGGAATCCATTTTGGGTGTGTTAGTGCTCCCAGCTCAATGACGTATACAGTATACTAGATAGAACATACATCATTGGTCCAGCTCTTCTTGAAGGCGGGTCTAATGTTACCTGTCCACTTTGCAGTGATTCAATGGACCAACTCCTCTCTCGACATCAGTTACAGGTAGTCCCCGATTTACGAGCGAGATCCGTTACAACGAGGCGCTCGTAAACCGGAAATCTCGTAATTTGGAACGGTTGCCATGTCTCTCGTAAGTCCGAAATTTCGCTCGTAAATTGGAACGGTTTCGCTAGCGCGACTACAAACACTCTATTTTCATCCAAAAACTGCTTATGAGTGCATAAAAATGATCGGAAACGTGTGTCCATATGTTTAACTAACTAACTGTGGTGAAAAAACACATGAAAACTCAGTATTTTTTGCGTTTTTTCCAAAAATTCGCCAGCTCGTAAGTCTGGAACCTCGTAGATCAGAGCGCTCGTAATTCGGGGACTACCTGTACTTTCAAACTAACGACAAATCAAAAAACTGCAACGTGAATGTAACTTGTTACTCAACACATTATATGTAGTGTAGTAGAAAGTACAGATACTTCATGTAAAATGTAGTGGAGTAAAATATCCACATTTAATTCTACTTAAGTAAAGTACAGATACATGAAAAATGTACTTAAGTACAGTAACAAAGTATTTGTACT
This sequence comes from Garcialebias charrua, assembly GCA_038048925.1. Lineage (NCBI taxonomy): Eukaryota > Metazoa > Chordata > Actinopteri > Cyprinodontiformes > Rivulidae > Garcialebias > Garcialebias charrua. Next base: position 53,091 of record JBBPBX010007150.1, on the reverse strand, counting down.
GTTACATCCCACCACTGTTTATAGTGCAGTGAGAAAGAGTCAGGAAGCCAAGCGGTCGGTTCAGATCATTTAATAAATTATTTACACAATGGTAATTTCACAGCATAAGCAAAAACCTATAACAGTTTTATTCAAGGAGAACTCAGAAACACAATAAAATTAAGTTCAAATAATAAATCTGGTTTAAACATTTCAAGAAGTGCGATAAGAAGTGCTTTTTTATGACACAACAAAGGGGTTCAAAAAAGCTGAATTGATTATAATTAAGATTGTTAAATGTGTTTGTGTTTTTCTTGACAACATATATTTTTTAAGAATGTCATTTTTAAGGTTTTTTTTTTTGCATTCATGGGAGGTTTAAAAATAGGTGCAAGTTTTATAAGATGGATTAAAATCAATTGCTTTTTTCTACATGATCTAATAAACCAGCAATTAGACCCAATATAGAGCCATGGGAAATTTTGTAGCTTGAATTGAGAAATACCTGACAGTAGCAGATGCACTATAACAAGTCTGTACTATATTTTACAAGATTTTACCATATCTTTGTTTAATGTACCTATAAAAATACAGCTACGTTAGTTCATATTTTTGAAGTTAAACCTTTACAACAGCTGTGAAAAAATTAGAACTTACTCATGTTAATGAATTTCTTCTCTTAGAGATATTGAGTTATGATTTTTGTCAAGACATTTGTTCTTAATGTCTAGCTTTCATTAACAGTTAGGCTTCTACAACAGGGTGCGGGTTCCCACAGATCACCCCAGCAGCTTCACTGTGGGCACAGTTGTGCTTCCCTATTCCAGCATGTGAGCACCTCAGAAGGTCCGACTCCCTCCCTTTACACTGAACATCGTCCAGAAGAATCTGCAGTCCCCTCCCTTCACCAAACTGAGAGTTTATGGTTGCCTTCAGAGCGTGGCTGAATCCCAGCTGCCGACAAACCACGTCAGCATTTCTGATCGACCACAAGTCGTCACAAACGATGCCCCAGTTCCCGTTAACGTAGATCTCCACTCGTCCACGATCACCGCGTCCATACTCGTCCCCAACCAACCTCACCGCTCCATTTGGCAGCTCGGGCACGTTGTTCGTTCTGGGGTTTGCCTTCTGGCGGTGGCCTTTCCGCCTTGAACTACTGGATGGTTGGGTGGTCGGTCGGCTCGGGGCGGGGGTGGTCAGGGTTGGTGCTGGATCTCCAAGGCGATCGAGGAACTCTAGGAGCCAGTCGTAGGTCTTTGTAGGCTCTGGCTCTGGCTCTGGCTTGTTTCTAGTTGGCAGCTCAAGACCAGTTAAAGCTAACGAGGAAAAATACAACAATATCTGTAAGTGACGGGTTCAACATGTTTTAAAAAGTGATTTGTTTGTGGACTCACTTTCTTGGGGAACAAACTTGATGAGATTACTTTTAGCTCTGACAGGGAGAGGATCATAATGGCACCGTCTCGGTGGGGCCCGTCTGAAACACAAACATTGAGATTATTTAAAAATGCTCATTGCAAACAACAACAATAATAATAATAATTATTTATTCATTTCATATCTTAAAAAACAAATTAATTATATTTACAACAACAATTATATTTACAACAATTATATTTGCAACAACAACAACAACAACAAAAAGAAAAGAAACCCATGAAATGAAAGGAAGCAGAGAGAAGAAAATAATTCTTATATCTGCCCCTTTTTTCCTCATAAATAAAATTCAAACCATAACATTCTTCAATTAGTAAAACAGTAAAACAAAAAAATGAAATCCTTCTAGAACAACAATTTATACGAGTACACATAGTGTACTCTGTTGCTGTTTATAATGATGTTTTTCCACTACATTAGGGCTTAGTGTATTACTAGTTGATGTTTTTCTTAGTTAATTCTAGATGTTATTACTGTTTTTCTCTAGCATTTGTTGTTGGATGTAACTGGGACCCCGTGTACATAATCTCGTTTTCATCACATGTACCACATGCGGTGCAAATGACAATAAAGACTCTCTGACTCTGATTATACAGTTTCATATTTTTTTAGCAATCCAAACTTTATCAATTTCTTAAACATGTACATTGACTTGGCACTTTTAATATAATTTTCCAGATTATTCCACAATCTCACTCCTTGTATCGAGGTACATCGTTCTTTCATACTGTTTCTAAATTTAGTTGTTATGAACATCTCCGACCCCTTAAGATTATAGCAGCTTTCTCTCTTTGTAAAAATTCTCTGGATGTTCAAAGGTAATGCATTTTGGTGAGCCCTATACATAACTAATAAAATTTTATAATCAATCAAGTCGTGAAATTTCAATAATTTCAGTTTACAAAATAATACATTAGATGGATGATGGCTATGTTTTCGAGTGATCCCTGGGCTGCCACCTTACCGTGGTGGAGGGGTTTGAGTGTCCCAATGATCCTAGGAGCTATGCTGTCAGGGGCTTCATGCCCCTAGTAGGGTCACCCAAGGCAGACAGGTCCTAGGTGAGGGACCAGACAAAGCGCAGCCCAAAGACCCCTTATGATGAGTTCAATTAATGGAAACAATGTTCCCTCGCCCGGACGCGGGTCACCGGGGCCCCACTCTGGAGCCAGGCCCGGAGGAGGGGCACGTTGGCGAGCGCCTGGTGGCCGGGCTTTTACCCATGGAGCTCGGCCGGGCACAGCCCGAAGAGGAGACGTGGGTCCCCCTTCCCATGGGCTCACCACCTGTGAGAGGGGCCAAAGGGGTCGGGTGCATTGTGGAATGGGTGGTGGCCGAGGGCGGGGACCCTGGCGGTCTGATCCTCGGCTACAGAAGCTGGCCATTGGGACATGGAATGTCACCTCTCTGGTGGGGAAGGAGCCTGAGCTAGTGTGTGAGGTTGAGAGGTTCCGGCTAGAAATAGTCGGACTCACCTCAACGCATGGCTCTGGCTCTGGAACCAGTTTCCTTGAGAGGGGTTGGACACTCTTCCACTCTGGAGTTGCCCCTGGTGAGAGGCGCCGAGCAGGAGTGGGCATACTTGTTGCCCCCCATCTTGGTGCCTGTACGTTGGGGTTCACCCCGGTGAACGAGAGGGTAGCCTCCCTTCGCCTACGTGTGGGGGGACGGGCTCTGACTGTTGTTTGTGCCTATGCGCCAAACGGCAGCGCAGATTACCCACCCTTTTTGGAGTCCTTGGAGGGGGTATTGGAGGGTGCGCCTCCTGGGGACTCCCTTGTTCTGCTGGGGGACTTCAACGCTCACGTGGGCAATGACAGTGAGACCTGGAGGGGTGTGGTTGGGAGGAACGGCCCCCCTGATCTGAACCCGAGCGGTGTTCTGTTGTTGGACTTCTGTGCTCGTCATGGATTGTCCATAACGAACACCATGTTCAGGCATAAGGGTGTCCATATGTGCTCTTGGCACCAGGACACCCTAGGTCGCAGTTCGATGATCGACTTTGTTGTCGTCTCATCTGATCTGCGGCCGCATGTCCTGGACACTCGGGTGAAGAGAGGGGCGGAGCTGTCAACTGACCACTACCTGGTGGTGAGTTGGCTCCGATGGTGGGGGAGGATGCCGGTCAGACCTGGCAGACCCAAACGTATTGTGAGGGTCTGCTGGGAACGTCTGGCAGAGTCTCCCGTAAGACGGAGCTTTAACTCCCACCTCCGGGAGAGCTTTGAACACGTTCCGAGGGAGGCGGGGGACATTGAGCCCGAGTGGGCCATGTTCCGCGCCTCTATTGTCGAGGCAGCTTATCAGAGTTGTGGCCGCAAGGTTGTTGGTGCCTGTCGTGGTGGCAATCCTCGAACCCGGTGGTGGACGCCAGCGGTGAGGGATGCTGTCAAGCTGAAGAAGGAGTCCTATTGGGCCTTTTTGGCCTGTGGGACCCCGGAAGCAGCAGATAGGTACCGGCAGTCCAAGCGGCATGCGGCTCGGGTGGTTGCTGAGGCAAAAACTCGGGCGTGGGAGGAGTTCGGAGAGGCCATGGAGAATGACTTCCGTACGGCTTCGAGGCGATTCTGGTCCACCATCCGGCGTCTCAGGGGGGGAAAGCGGTACGCGACCAACACCATTTATGGTGGGGATGGCGTGCTGTTGACCTCAACTCGGGATGTTGTGAGTCGGTGGGCGGAATACTTCGAAGACCTCCTCAATCCTACTGGCACGTCTTCCACTGAGGAAGCGGAGCCTGGGGACTTTGGGTCGGGCTCTCCAATCTCTGGTGCTGAGGTCGCCGAGGTG
>JBBPBX010007150.1:18520-46571 GCA_038048925.1 Garcialebias charrua | reverse complement strand
TTGCCCTTTGTCACCGATTCTGTTCATAACTTTTATGGACAGAATTTCTAGGCGCAGCCAAGGTGTTGAGAAGATCCGTTTTGGTGGCCTTAGAATCGCTTCTCTGTTTTTGGCAGATGATGTGGTCCTATTAGCCTGGTTAAAACCAGACCCTGTCCTTCACTTCGCTTCAGACAAGGGTCTGGACTTTCTCCATTTTAAAACGATTCTTGCTGGAGGCGTTGGCCTTTGCTGAGGAACAAAACCATTGGATATTTTGAACAGGTAAAGCATTCTGCTCCCTCCCCTCAGAGCCACCCCCCGTGCTCTGGTGAACTTGACTGACAACTGCTCCGCCTCCTGCAGCTTTTCTCTCGCTGCGCAAATTCTGTGTTTATATGTTAATAAAACATTTTAATAAAATAAAATAAAACCATGGATCGCTGGTCCAGCTCACCAAAAGACCAGAAAATCTGATGGGACTCGGTCAGCAACGTAAAACCCGAGTTTAATTCTCGTGACAACCTCAGCCATTTCCTCCTTGTTCATTTCACTCAACGGAGGGTGGAGGAGAAGGAGGAGGGAGGAGGGAGCGATTACTTGACTTTTGGGAAAAAAAACAAAAGAAAACTCCAGATAAGGGATTAAGAAGGGGAAATTAATAAATTTGTGTCACATATAAAACAGTTCTGCATCGCTTTGCATCGCTTTGAATGAGAACATGCGAATGCTCGCTGCTGGCTGCGCTGGGACAGGTGGGGGCGTGGGTTAGGGGCCAAAAACTCCGCCCCTTCTGTTCTCTGATTGGTCCGAACAAAAATCTACCGGAGAAATCCTTGTCTATGGGACAAATCCCAGACTGTGCAGTGAAGGGAAATGAGAATTGAGCGGAGCTGTGCAGGAAGGCGAGGGCCAGGCTATGGTCCTATTGGCTTCATCAGTTCGTGATCTACAGCTTTCGCTGGAGCGGTTTGCAGCTGAATGTGATGCGGCCGGGATGAGGATCAGTTCCTCCAAATCCGAGGCCATGGTCTTGAGCCGGAAAAGGGAGGTCCTGCCCCAAGTGGAGGAGTTTAAGTATCTCGGGGTCTTGTTCACGAATGAGGGAAAACTGGAGCGTGAGATCGATAGGCGGATAGGTGCAGCATCCGCAGTGAAGCGGGCGCTGTACCGGTCTGTCGTGGTGAAGAGAGAGCTGAGTCAAAAGGCAAAGCTCTCAATTTACCGATCGATCTACGTTCCCACCCTCATCTATGGTCATGAGCTTTGGGTTATGACCGAAAGAACGAGATCTCGGATACAAGCGGCTGAAATGAGTTTTCTCCGCAGGGTGGCTGGACTCTCCCTTAGAGATAGGGTGAGAAGCTCAGTCATCCGGGAGGGACTCGGAGTAGAGCCGCTGCTTCTCCACATCGAGAGGAGCCAGTTGAGGTGGCTCGGGCATCTGGTTAGGATGCCTCCTGGACGCCTCCCTGGTGAGGTGTTCCGGGCATGTCCCACCGGGAGGAGACCCAGAGGAAGACCCAGGACGCGCTGGAGGGACTATGTTTCTCGGCTGGCCTGGGAACGCCTTGGGATTCCCCCAGAGGAGCTGCTCCAAGTGGCTGGGGAGAGGGAAGTCTGGGCCTCCCTACTTAGGCTGCTACCCCCGCGACCCGACCCCGGATAAGTGGACGAAAATGGATGGATGGATGGAACTCTTATTGCTCTTTTCTGCAAAACAAAAACAGGATTTGTAGAATTAGACATCCAACCCGAACCCCAATCCTTAGACTACCTTGAACTTGAATCACATTCACTGGCGCAGATAAAAACAAATATGGCAAATCAGACAAATGGACTCTCGGAGAAAACATTTTTTATTTGCTTTGAATATAAATTGCTATTCCAGATATGCCAGCAGTTAGAATCAGATCAAAAGGCATAACACACGGAGAGAGCCGAAGGCCTGTCGCAGAGCTGCCAACCCTTCATTTATTTTCGATGAAACCTGTTGAGCTTTCAGTTTGAGCTAAAAATAAGAGCCCAAGTCCCACCAGAAACTGACAAGACTTCACGAACGAGCCAAGAATGATCCCTTTGTTGCACATCTCCTGAACTCTTGTTTCTCATGTGTTTGTGATTATAAACAGATGTGGGCCTTTTGGATTTATTTCCCAGGTAAAAATAATTAAAAAAATCCCGGTAGTTTCTGTGCTGTTGTAATCAATAGCAAAGTTTTCTTTGCTCACCTCGATGGATCCACCAGTTTATAAATGACTCCTGAAGGAGACGTGGCACTCGGTATTTCCGTGGACATGAAGTAGAGTTCACCTGCACAGAATCAAAATATGTTTTTATTACTTTTAAATTGGGACAAGAACCCTGATGGTTTGGCAGATTTATTACCCGATTCATCCTCAGCGAAGGAGATGATGTACGGATGGTAGTTGTTGATGAGTCCAGGAAAGGCACACGTCAGCCCCATCCCCATGCAGATCTCATTATACCTCCACTGACCTGTGGTTTTGTCCTCCTGCAGGCTCATCAAACGCCTGAAGCACAGAAGAAGCACTGCGTTGAAAGACGAACAAATCGTGTCCAAACTAGTTCTGGGATCCCCGTTTCTGCTGAACTGACGAGGGCTTTAAACAAGGAGCTGCCTTCAGTTGTATCTAACATCACTTTGTTTCACTTCTACACACACACAGAAATATTGGTCCAGGTTGAACCCACCCGCTCATGAAGTCTCCAAATATGTACATGCCGTTCAGGTTGGGGTACTCACAGCCACGGTACACGTAACCACCCGTCACCGACTTACCCATCTTATGAGGATACGCATAAATAGGCAGCACATCATCTGTGAGTGAAACAAAAACATTACAGTATTAAGCCCGAGATACACTCATGCGTCCTCAGGTACGCCACTCTACGCACGCATTTTGTGCGCATGTGTTTTGCTGATATGCTTCAGCATATGTCAGAAACTATCAGCTTTCAAACGCTCGCGTTCTCCTTGTTGTAATATGAGCAGCTGTGCACGGAGGGGACTCAACTGAGCTCGCTGATTGGTTACTTGCTGACACGCCTACTGAAATGATTGACAGCCAGCTCATGTAGCGCCTTGAAGACCGCGGCGGTGTTCATGCGGTGTTTCTACTATATATGTTGTAAAAAGTTCTCTCAGAAATAAAAATAATAACAGGGAGTGCTTTTCCTGCAGCACACAGCCCACCAGGGATATTTAAAACATCGCCGCACCCAGGTAGGACCTGAATTCATTCATTTCAATCATCGAGTGAACGGAGGAAGAAGCGGTTACTTGACTTTAGGCAAAAAAACAAAAGAAAAGGCCCGATCAGCGATAAAGAAGGGGAATTTATTTAATTTGTGTAACATACAAAACAGTCCGGCGCCGGGGAAGTTTATGTTCAGACACCGCGCATCGCGTATGCGTAGTAAAAAAATACTTTTGCGCGTACGTGCCCTGAGGGGCTACGCGGGGCTACGCTTTTGCCACAGCGTACGTACGCTGCGTATAGGCGTATCGTGAGGACGCTCGAGTGTATCTCGGGCTTTAGGAAAACTGGATCCAAGTGTAATCCCATTTTACTGGATGAACTGAAGCAAAGGTCGTTTTCAATCAACAAACATAAGATCTCAGGAAATGGTGTCAAATTGCACCAAAAAAAATACATTTTAAAGTGTAAACTCACAATTCAAGTCGCAATTCAGTCCTAATTACAGGGAGTCCGTGACTTACGGCGCCCTCGACCTACGGCAACTCGGACTTACGTCACGCATCATAATTAATAAAAATATGAAATAAATAAAAAATATATATACAGTATTTTGTTTTTTGTTGTTCAGCACTTTGTTGCAGCTGTGGTTGTTTGAAATGGCTTTATAAATAAAGTATTATTATTAAAATTATTATTATTATATTTTTAAGCCGAATTACGCAGTTTCCGGTAGTTTCCGACAGTTTCCGTCCGCAATGTTTTTAGCTTCTGTTAGCTCATCAGCCGTACCGTGTTGGTTCAGAGGTTGCTTCGCGCGGACACATTACCTCCAGCTGAACGGGGGGGGGGGGTTTGTGGTTGGATGGATATACGAAGGGAAAAGACGCTGTGGAACGCGTGAAGCATTAGACAGCTTAATGTGACCGGACAACCACCACCTAACATGCTAACGTTAGCTCCACCGGAGACAGGACCCGACAGGCCGCGGAGACGCCTGCTGCAGCCGTTAGCTCGCCTGATGTCTGCCTTTTAGCCTCAGATGTTTGATGGACACCGAATTAACATGCTAAAACACGGAGAACGCCGCACAGCCTTTTTGGAGGGACGACAACGAGCTAATGGAGGGCTAACGTGCGCAGCTATGGAGCAGCTAATGCTAACGCGGCGCGGAGCCTGCTTGACCAGCTCAAAGTAATAAATTAACTTTTTTCTTATCCAAATGTGTTTTTTGATAATTATGTACTACACTGTGTTAGGAAAGGCAAAGTGCTTGGTAACTGTACAATAATGTACATGTACGTGTAGGCTCGGGTGGTCCCCGACTTACGTCAACATTGGGTTACAAACGGCCTGTAGGTCCGGAACTCGTTCGTAAGTCACATACTCCCTGTATGTCTTTTTTTTTCTTCTTCCAAGAAGCAGTTCTTAACTAGTCTGACTTTTGGACACATCACAACCCCTTAATGACAAACTGAGACTGAAATCGAGGATAATTTTTCAACTTTTCAAATTTACTGAATGGAAAAATGTTATGCCACCACAAAAAGAGCCAAAAGAACCAGCAAGTGGCACATCTGAAAGTAAAAAGCTGCATTCTCTTAACCTGAAATGCATAACGGCAGCAACTACTTCCTTTTTTTTCCCCCTTAAGAGACTCAAAAGCATTTAAAAAAAATTAAGTCCAATTACTGAGAGGTAGTTTCAGAAATTCTCTACATTAGTATGTTTAGTTTAAACTTCCCCAAAAAACTTAACAGGAACAAAACAGAGAAAGAAAATGAAAGAAACTAACATACCGGTACGTAGTCTGTTTTAAGTAAAGATTAAAAATAATCCAGCAGCATTGGAGGAACATGTTTCTGCTCATGCTTTAAAGGTTCTAGTAAATATGTGGTTTCGTGGAGCTTTTAGTAAATAAATGCACGTCATATCTTCCTTACCGAGTGAGCTGTTGGCGCACAGCTTCTTATCATAGCAGGAGAAACCCTCCTTGGCTCTCCAGCCGTAGTTTCGGCCTTTCTCGATGATGTCGACTTCTTCAAATTTGTTTTGACCCACGTCCCCACAGAAGATTCGACCTTTGCCCTCTTTGGTGTGTGGGTCGCCTGTGTCCACGGAGCACCTCCACATGTTGCGGACGCCGTAAGCGTACACCTCAGGCCGCGCTTCGGGCTCGTGAACGAACGGGTTGTCTGGAGGGATTCTGTAGAGCGGGCCTCTCTCGTTATTGTTCACATCGATACGAAGAACTTTACCCAGGAGAGCTGACCTGGAACAGATGAAGCAAAGTAAATAAACTTTTAATGCAGAAACGTTCTCAAGGCGTTTGATTTTCTGCTCCAGCGTACCTTGTTTAGCTTTTAATTTATCCAGTCAGCTCATTTTTTTTTACAGAAATATTAAACTTGAAAATATTTTGCACATAGAAATACACAGATTGTCCTAATCCTTCAAAAACATTGCTCTTTAAAATCTGCTTCAGCTACTGCTCATTTTTTTTTGTAGGCCGCTATGAGCATTAGCTATTATGCTACTTTTATCTAGCCTTTTGCAATTTGACTTACAGGTTATTGATGCCTTTAGTTTATAGCAACATGTTTATTTCTTTTAGCTAGCATTTTTTTACTTTTAGCTTTTAGTTAGCCTTTTGTTACTCTTTAGCTACCTTTTAGCTTTTTGATTTGCTTTTTCTTTTAGCCACCCATTTGCTACTTTTAGCTTTCCCCTTACCCTAATTTTCTGTGTTTCTGTTAGCCAGTACTTTGCAACTGAAATCATTATACTTCTTTTAATGTCCAACCACTTTTTTTTACTTTTAGCTATAGTGTTTTTCTGTTGTTGGCTAAAGTTTACTGCTTTTAGCTAGTTTTTGTTGTTGTTGCTAAATTAAGCATTTTGCAGCTTTTCGTTAGCTATTTGCTACTTTTGGCTTAGTGTTTTGCTGCTTTTCGTTAGCTTTTTACTACTTTTTCTTTTAGCTAACTTTTTGCTTGTTAGCTTTCAGCTAGTGTTTAGTTTCTTTTTGCTATAATAACTCTGTTTCAGCTTCTTCATTAAATTCCAGCAGTCAAGTCAGCTGTTGCTCAGACTTTACTCCAGAATTTGTCATTTTTAGTGCGTAGACGGTGTTTAAAACATTTGGAGTTCTTACTTGTTTTGGGCATTTCCGTATTCTCCAAACGGATCTCCGGCCATTCCGCCGTCACCGGTGAAGATGTACAAGAATCCATCGTCCCCAAAGAGCAGCTGGCCTCCATTGTGGTTGGATGCTGGCTCGTCAATTTCCAGAAGAACTCTAGGTATAATATGGTAAGGCACGTTGTAAATTAAAGGTCCACTGACATCATCTTACAAATTTGCATGAAATGATAGAAGATATATATATTTTATCATTCAACTATGTTTGTTTTTGCAAACAAAATGATAAAATATTGAAAATTCCTTCCAAACTGAGTCTAAAATTAAAAACAGCTTTTCTCTCTGAAAATTCCGACTACAAGCGAATGCAACATTTGTGACGTCGGAAGGAGAACGTCTTAAAGGCCGAGATACACTCGAGCGTCCTCACGGTACGCCTATACGCAGCGTACGTACGCTGTGGCAAAAGCGTAGCCCCGCGTAGCCCCTCAGGGCATGTACGCGCAAAAGTATTTTTTTACTACGCATACGCGATCCGCGTGCGCGATACGCGGTGTCTGACCATAAACTTCCCGGCGCCGGACTGTTTTGTATGTTACACAAATGAAATAAATTCCCCTTCTTTATCGCTGATCGGGCCTTTTCTTTTGTTTTTTTGCCTAAAGTCAAGTAACCGCTTCTTCCTCCGTTCACTCGATGATTGAAATGAATGAATTCAGGTCCTACCTGGGTGCGCGATGTTTTAATATTCCCTGGTGGGCTGTGTGCTGCAGGAAAAGCGCTCCCTGTTATTATTTTTATTTCTGAGAGAACTTTTTATAACATATATAGTAGAAACACCGCATCAGAACACCGCAGAAGTCCAGCGAGCTGCTCATGTTAAAGGTTTCACTTTCAGCTGACTGAGCGCTGTCAATCAATTCAGTAGGCGTGTCAGCAAGTGACCAATCAGCGAGCTCAGTTGAGTCCCTTCCGTGTGCTGCTGCTCATATTACAACAAGGAGAACGAGAGCGTTTGAAAGCTGATAGTTTCTTGAAGTATAGCAGCAAAAACATACGCACAAAATATGCGCGTATACGCGCGTATACGGAGTCTGCTTCAGTGTATCTCGGCCTTTAGAACGCCCCATATAAATATTCATGGCGAACAAGAAATAAAACAACAAAATTATCAATCTAAGTTAAGATTTGAGCTATTTGTCTTTAGTTTTGGAAGCAGGAAGTTAGATGAGCAGAAACAGCAGGTTCTAATTTAGGTCTGCACCCGTATGTATTTGACTCTTACCTGTTCAGGAAACAGGGAGCTCAGTCCGAGGGGAGGCAGCTTTATTTATTCCATTTTTGACGAAGGTCTTACATCTTTTGGGAAAGTGAAAAGGCTCACTTGTTCACTGATGATATTAGAACACCCAAATGCGACACACCGAACCGGCATTTTTAAAGTTTTACCAAAAAAAAGGTGATCTGGCTGAGAATGAATATGCGTTAATGGCAGACGAAGACTGAAGGTCCTGCTTCCTACGTCACAAATGTTGCATTCGCTTGTAGTCAGAATTTTCATAGAGAAAACCTGTTTTTAATTTTAGACTCAGTTTGGAAGGAATTTTCATTATTTTATCATTTTGTTTGCAAAAACGAACATAGTTGAATAATAAAATATATATATCTTCTATCATTTCATGCATATTTGTAAGATGATGTCAGTTGACCCTTAAGGATCTGTTGGTGCTAGCTGACCTGGGATGCGGTTCGTACCTACCTCTCTGAGGTGTGGTCCACCGCGTTCATGTCGTTGGCAGACACCTTGAACTCACTGATCCGGATCCTCTCATCGAACCCGACCTCCACTGAGTAATACACGTACAGCTTCCTGTTGTACTTGAATTTGGGGTGCAAGGTGAGTCCCAGAAAGCCTCTTTCATCACCCGACCACGGTGAGGTCAGCACTGCCTGGCTGATGTTCAGAAAGGGCTTCTCCAGTTTGGACCGGTCAGGAAGGTAGGTCCACACCAGCCCCACCTGCTCTGCCACAAAGAACCGATGCGTGCCGTCGTTGGCGTGCACCATGGCGAGCGGATTACGAAGACCGTTGGCCACTTCCTCCAGACACAGCTGCAGGCAGCCCTCCGAATTCGTCTGGACCCGGCCAAGGTTCTGGGCGAGCTTCTGGTTGCTGAGCAGATGGGGGTAGCAGTAATCTACATCGTCCAGCTCTAAGAGCTTACAGAGACGAGACCGATCGTGTCTGGCTTTTTTAATACGCGGGTCATCAGACAGGAAGGGGAGAGTGGTGTGACACTGGTTCCAGAATTGAGAACAGTAGTCGGGACAGAGGCCCGGGATGGTTCTGAGCGGGGTGCTCGGGTCCTCGGCATCAAACAGGTGAGCGGCGTATGGGGAACACTCCTGAGATCACAGCCGGACGGATGACAGAAAAAAAAATAATGAGGGACACAAAGAAGAAAACAAGCTGTTGTGACATTTCAGCAGAGCATTTGAAAGAGGTTGAATCTTTTAGAAGTAAAGATGGGCAGGGGGTTGAAGATGTCTTCTCTGAACGAAAGCAAAGTGGAGAACTCCTCTGTGGTCAGAAGAACACACATCATTTTTGGAAACTTTAGTCCTCCAGACTGTAGTGTGGAGCGGACAGTCCAACTATCAGCACACAGTTCAAAAGCTTGCCTCACTGTTGTTATGGGGGGTGCATTATTAGTGCTGCTGTCATGAGCAGCTTGCACATCTGGAAAGGCTCTAGTGCTATTTTTTAATGGGTTTTAGAACATCTGCTCCAGTCTAGCAAAAATGTAGCAAAGAAGACCCAACACCGTTGAACAGAGTCCTTCATCAGAACAGAATGGGTCACTGTTCTCTCCAAAAACTGGTCTCCTCAGGGCCTGCATGTTTACAGACAAAAGGGATGCTTCACCTGGAACAATTTTAAAAATATATTAAATTCAAAATTACCTCAATTTGCCAAAAAGTGATCATGTTTATTGTGTGCTATTTTGAACAAAATAAAGGTTTATGCTTAATCTAAGTAATTAATTTCTTAATTCCTCTTCTTACCAGATGCAGGAAGAGGGCCACCTGCATCATGAAGGACCCCACTCACCCAGCACGCACGTTTTGCCCTGCTCCCCTAAGGCAGAAGGTTGAGGATCAAAGTGTAGAACCACTAGACTGAGGAACAGCTTCTACCCTGAAGCTGTTGGACTTGTGAATCCCTAATCAGGATCATCATCACTATGAAAAAAATAATCACTGTAATGCCACTTTGATTATTGATATGTGCTGCTGATTATCCATGCTGCTGTGTTCATACTCATCTGCTCACACAGACTTGTGTTCGTGCTGCTGTTGTTTGGCGTATTGTTTAGCACTACAGTATGTTCATTTCTTAGCTTAGATCCTTATTGCTGTTTCTTTTCCCATTCATATTTTTGCTATTGTTGGATGTAACTGGGACCCTGTGTGCACAATTTCGTTCCACCTCATGTACCACATGTGATGAGAACGACAATAAAGAAACTTGAACTTGAATTTATTTACTTTCTCTGACTTTTAGTCGATAAAGATCAATAGACAGCTGCTTTAAAAGAAAGACTAATGTAAATGACATTAAACAAACACAAGTTGGACCGCTAAGAATTTACTGTATGTCGGATGACTTGTAAAATTAATACTGTAATTTCTAGTAGAAAACAGCTGGCCACATCTGTTTGATAAAACTGCAGGTGCTCAGAAATATTAAACTTGTGTTTTAAATCTCTTGACTTGATTAATTTCAGATTAGATTAAATCTTGTAGGACATGTCATACAAGATCAGTTTTTGTTCTGAAGTCAGGTGACCTTTGACCCCGCACGCGCACCTACCTGGCATATCAGCTCCAGCACGAGCCCAGCGCATTTCTCGTACCCTCTCTGGTCAAAGTGACCCATGACGCGGTAGAACCGGGCCAACAGCTCCTGGTCCTTGTGGTAGTCACAGCAGCCGAACTCGTTGTACATGACGCAGAACTCCAGGTCCCTGGGGGGTCTGAAGGGCGGCTTGAAGTCCAAACACTGCGGGTGAGGCTCCGCGGGGGCCAAACACAGGGTCAGGACGCACAGGAATGCGGGCCAGCAGAACCGGGTCTTGGCAGAACTCCGCTGCATGATGGCGCATCAACATGGAGCAGGCTTCCTGGGACTCTGGACTTCGAACTGGACTGGCGCAGTGACGTGGTGACGCGGTGTCCGCGCGGACCTGCCGCAATGTGCGCACTTTTAAACCCTTCTTTTTTTTTTGAATGTTTTTTTTTTTTTTTTTGAATGAAGCAAATATAACAAACAATTCAAAAATATCAATATAACAGGGCATACACAACACAAGAACATAAAACATTTGATATGATAATAAAATTACACAGAGAATTATTAATACCATTCTAAATAACAACAACAAAAAAAGATGACAAAAGAAAAATAACATATTGAGGAACATAGTATAATGCTAAATTAGTAACAAATAAGTTTTAGTAAAAGCCAATATATTCGTATAAGGATTGAGCTTTTGGAATTTTGCAGCGTTTAAGTACATTTTTAAATATGTTTATTTCATTTAAAAAATTGCGGAACAAGGGAGAAATTTTCAAGCAACGACTTTTGTGGATAAAGAATTTTGCCATAACGGTAGGTTGTTGTGACCAAACTTTAAAGCTTCATTTCCTGTTAGCAAACCAAATTTAATTGTAGTAAAATCTAATGGTGGTATAGAATTCTTAGTTTTAATCCAATTTTGCAAGTCTTTCCAAAAAACATATTACAGTAAAAAAAAAAAAAAGATGTGCTGTCTCAATATCCGAATTACAAAATGTGCAAGTGTTGGTTTCTATATTAAATTTCTTTTGTAACAAATCATGGTAAATTCATACATAATTTTGAAATTAATTTCTTTAGTTTTTTGTGGGAGTGGATAGTAAAGGCATTTGGTTCTGATTATTTTTTGAGAGGAATTATCATAATTTTTAAACAAATGTTTTCTTTTCAAAGTACAGGGGAAGAGTATTGATGTCAAAGTATTTCTTATGAATTTATTATTACATTTTTTATCTGTGAAATCACAACCATTTATTAATAAAGAAGGTTTTGTAGGATTAACATTGGAGTATGTAATTATACCTTTTATCATCTGAATCAAAGCAGGAGGGATGGATTTGATCACTTTCTCAAATTTAGATTTAGTACAGTTTAATGTGTATTTTTTTTGACAAAATCATCATATGATACGAATTTGCCATTTTCTTTCAGAAGGTGTAAAACAGACCAAATATCTTTCTCCAACCAATCTTTGTAAAAAAAAGATTTTCGATTGATCTAGAAGCATCTGTTGTTCCAAATTGGGATTGAATGTGGTGAGAAATTATGTTTGAAGACCATTTTCCAATATTGCGGAACCTGTTACCTGATAATTTTATTGGTAATTTTGAAATTTCAAAGTCACAGCTTAACAGAAAATTAATACCCCCAAACTTTTCAAAAATCCAAAAGCTTTCGTTTTTTTTTTTGTGTGTGTGTGCAGCTCTCTCAGATTTAACGAGATTATAGTTGAAAGGTCTACTCCCAGCAGATGCCGAACTCGGCCAATTTTTACTTCAAGTTTAGACAACTTGCTAAATAAAATTAGAGGACTAGCATTCCTCATGGGCAGGGGTCTGCATCCTGTGGCTCCAGGGCCACATTTGGTTGGTACCTCTGCAGTAGCTCTTTCAGACTTAGATCAAAACTAACATAAAACTGAATTTGATTTAAATTACATTACCAACAATGAAAATGGCTAATTTTATCAGATTTCCTGTCATTTTTAAATATGTGAAAAATAGTACAAATACATGTAAAACATCTGGACTACATCATGCTAGAGTTTGTCAGACACTTTAAGTCGACTTCCATTCTCACATAGCCTGGTTAAAACCAGACCCTGTCCTTCACTTCGCTTCGTACTAGGGTCTGGAGTTTCTCCTAACCGATTCTTGCTGGAGGCATGGCCTCTGCTGAGGTTACCCAATCGTTAACGTTTGGCCGTGACGTATGTTGCGCGGAGCTGCAACATACGTCACGTTAGCCTGTCCAGTCCAGTTAGCAAAGGTGGGTGCCAGACCGCTAGGGAGCACTAAAGCGCTAATCCGCTTATAGCGGACCTAAACAATTTGTCAGCGTTATAGCGGATTGACTAACTTTTATAATTCATAAGCGGATTTGCTCTATTTTTATTTAAAATGCAGTACCGCTAATAACTAATTATCTATCAGTAAAAACGAAAAAACTTATTTACGGGCTCTTAAATCAACCGGACGACTGCTCACAGACCATATCCTGTCAGCGCCGGATGTGGTCCGTGACAAAAAAGCATCCCCCTCAGTCTCTTGGCTAGAGAGAGCGCTCTCTCTATAGCAGTTAGCAGCCAGTGTGTTACTCTGCAGCCTTATTGCTTGTTTTCGAAGAGTCAGACGAAGAGTTTTTAACATGGAGGGTGAACTTATGGATGTTTCTCAGCGGCCTACGCGACGCGTCAGCGCCTCATTTGCCCTGTTCAAAATGGCGACGGCCACAGAAGCAAAGGACTTTACAACAAAACACGGTAAAAACAATTATTTCTTTGCTGAGAAAAAATATATTTCTTAGCTGACTTTATAGCACAAGGTTTTTCTGAGCTTAACCGTTTCACGAAATGGTCAAATCTGCTGGATTAAAAAAAGTAGTTCGCCATTTGCACGTTAGTGCGTTAGCATTTAGCTTCCGCTAGCTTTGCTAATACATAAGCGCTTTTGAAATTGCGGACCTAAGTAAATTAATAAGTGCTTTAGAAATAGCGGAACAAATTTTTGGATTAGCGCTGCCCAGCACTGCCAGTTAGCCTGGCAAGGGCCAGGCTAACTGTTCAGATAAACAGCTCAGAAACCACTCGGTGGATATTTTTTCCTCTACCATTGTGTAATTATATGGCTTTAATTTACTGACTGTTGGCCTGGATGAAACATTTGAGATAAAATTCGATTTTTTATAATTTATTTTCGTAGCGCCCCCGAGGCTGTTTGGAAAATGTCAAACCGAAACAATTTAAATCTAGCAGATTTGACCATTTCGTGAATTGATTTAGGAAGGGTTAAGCTCGGGAACCCTTTTGCTATAACGTCAGCTAAGAAATATATTTTTTCTCAGCAAAGAAATAATAGTTTTTTACCGTGTTTTCTTGTAAATTCCTTCGTGCCGGCAGCCATTTTGATCAGGGCAAACTGCGCATGAAATTGGCGTTGTTCAAAACTCCGCCTTCTGTTCTCTGATTGGTCCGGAAACTCCGCCTTCTGTTCTCTGATTGGTCCGGCCAAAAATCTACCGGCAAAATCCTTGTCTATGGGAGAAGTCTCAGACGGAGCAGTGAAGGGAAATGAGCGGAGCTGGAAGGCGAGGGCCAGGCTAAGTCTCACAGTGTCTTTCTCTCAAAACCGGCGCCAGATTGTTTTGGAATATCTTTAAGACAAGCTGCTGAGAAGGAATATGGTGAGAAACTTTAATAACACTAAGAATAAAACACAAAAAAACAAAGTCAAAGTTAACAAAAGTATTTATTTTTCTTTAAAAACATAACTGGATATCCAACAAACTGGCCTAATTTTATACTGTCTTTAACTTTATGCTTTAAGTAAGCCTACTTAATTGTTGAACAATTAAACTCAGCTGCAAAGTTCAGTGTTTTAATGTTTATAAAATATAGGTGGTCCCCGACTTACGAGCGAGTTCCGTTACTACGACTATCTCGTAAGACGAAAATTCGTATGTCGGAACACGAAACACGTGTCGCTCGTAAGTCTGGATTTTCAGTCGTAAGTCGGAAAATTTATGCTAGCGCTACTACGAACACTCGTTTTTCAACACAAACGTACATACTAGTTCATAAACATGCTCAGAAACTTGTTTACAAACAGTTAGCTAACACACTTTCATCTAAAAACACATACCAGTGCTGTATTTTCTGTATGTTCTGTACAACTTTACTGTTCGTTAGTCAGCTCGTAAGCCCGGAACCTCGTATGTCGATGTGCTCGTAAGTCGGGGACCACCTGCAGTATGTTTTTTTTTTCTTTTTTGAATGAATCTGGTCTTTTATTTTGTATTAAAATGTAAAAATATTAATAAATGTTAATAACAGTTAAATATTTTTCGTATATCACCCCCACTGGCTGGAAAGGGCATCTCCAACAAACTTGTGCCGTTAGCGGTCCATACCATTACGGTGGCCAACTACCAGCTGATAGTGCAGTTGTAGCAGGTTTTGTGGCTCCAGACACATCATGATAAGCAAAGTGGAAAAAAGGTTCCTTTTATTGCAAAGGTTGCGGACCCCTGCTCATGGGAATGCATATCGCCCGCCGCCATTCATGCCATTTTTTTAAACTAAGCTCATCCTATGATGAGGAATGACCAAATTAATTATTACGTTAGGTTAGGTCTAATCTTATGCCACTTGTCACTTGTTCTGTTAGCTCTCAGATTACCTGATTTCAGCTAAAGTTATTGAGCTGTAGCCATTTTTATGTTAATGGTGCATGTTGGCCATCTTAAAATGGGGTGACTCGAAATGTTATTTATTTGTGGACTTATAAAGCTAATACATAAGTGGCGAAATGGTGCATTTAACCTATTGCACCAATTAGCTATACTTTAGGATAGTTTTATTAAGCTTCGCCCAGTAATTCACGAGATATTTTACAAACAGGGTTGTACGACCAAAAAAAAAAAAGTCTCGTACAACTTTATTCTCGTAATTTTACGACTTTATTCTTGTAATTATACGACTATTCTTGTAATTTTATGGCTTTTTTTTTTTCGTGGCAATGTAATTTTATTATTATTATTTTTTGCGTGGCCTTAAAGCTCCATCATATGGTTGACTCCAACAACTATTGCCATTTGTATAAAGTAAAAATAACGCCCTTTACCGTCTAATATTGGGAACAGTCTCAGCTACTTCACCAAAATTCAGCTGAACGTCTCTAAAAGTGGCTAAATTATAAACATTTTAGCATTTTAGCATTTCCTTAACTGTGGCAGCCATCTTAAATAGGAGTGACTCTGAATGTTAACCAGTTATAAATGTTCATTTGATCGTTACTTTCTCAAAGTTTCAATAAAACCCGACCGCTCTGCTGCTTTTGCCTCTTGACGATACAAAGCAAAGTAAGTTGATGACACCAGATGATAATTTAATGACATATAATGAATTTGTTTCTACATATAATCTAACTGTATCACATGCAGAGTTTAACATGGTAATAAAAGCCATTCCAGGTGGTGCAAAAATATTATGTAGAGGATCTTCCAATCAAAGATTGGTTTTTCTACCAAAACTTAGTGACACCCTCTGTGGAAAGTTGTGTTTTTCTTCTTCGTGTAAAAACAACAAAGCTATACGGTTACTTTTTCAAAGTGAAATTGCTACAAAACCACATGTCATTTCTTACTGGAAACAATTTGTTAGTAATGCAAACTGGAAAAGCGTTTGGAGTTTACCACACACATTTTTTGTTACAAATAAAATTAAAGAAATCTCCTTCAAAATTATTCACAAGTTTTACCCTGTAAAGCATTTTTTAAGCAGATATAAAAATATATTGATACACGATGTTCATTCTGTACCTCTCTCCCTGAAACTGTACCACATCTCTTTTGGTATTGCTCATTTACTAAGATTTTCTGGAAGGACTTGAACCATTTCATAACAACTCGCCTATGTAAAGAGTATCAACTGCTTTATGAACACATTGGGTTTCTTTGCAAATGACAATGAACATGAAAAAGAAGTCTTTATTATTAACTTACTCTAAATTATTGCTAAGTACTACATATAAATGTAAATTCTCAAGGAAAAGACCGATTTTTTTTGTGTGTTTTTTAAGGCTTTTGAAACACATAAAAAACATTGAACACTGTGTGAACCGTAAGGCTGTTAGGACATTGTCAGCATGGTCACAATGTATAAATAATACCTAATTGTATATGCTATTATTACGACTGTATTTTATCTTTTTTTCCCCCTGGTAACTTGTCTTATTTTATTTCATCTGCTTGTTTTATTTCTCTCTCTCTCTTCTCTCTACTTCATTGTTGTATCCTTCAATGTTGTATTTTTTATTATTATTGTAATAAGCAAATGTACGGAAGCGTATTGCAGTCAACCATGAAAAAAAATTGGAGCTTATGTAGTAATAACGTGATACATATGTAGTAATAACGTGATATTATGTAGTAAAAATGTGATACTATGTAGTAAAAACGTGATACTATGTAGTAATAACGTGATACTGTGTAGTAGTAACGTGATACGTATGTAGTAATAATGTGATATTATGTAGTAATAACGTGATACTATGTAGTAAAAATGTGATACTATGTAGTAATAACGTGATACTATGTAGTAATAACGTGATACGTATGTAGTAATAACGTGATATTATGTAGTAATAACATCATACTATGTAGTAATAACGTGATACTATGTAGTAAAAATGTGATACTATGTAGTAATAACGTGATACTATGTAGTAATAACGTGATACGTATGTAGTAATAACGTGATATTATGTAGTAATAACATCATACTATGTAGTAAAAACGTGATACTATGTAGTAATAACGTGATAGGTATGTAATAAAAATGTGATACGTATGTAATAAAAACGTGACACTATGTAGTAAAAACGTGATACTATGTAGTAATAACGTGATACTATGTTGTAATAACTTGATACTACGTAGTAAAAACGTGATACTATGTAGTAATAACGTGATACGTATGTAGGAATAACGTGATATTATGTAGTAAAAACGTGATACTATGTAGTAAGAACGTGATACTATGTAGTAATAACGTGATACTATGTAGTAATAACGTGATACGTATGTAGTAATAACGTGATATTATGTAGTAATAAGGTGATACTATGTAGTAATAATGTGATACTATGTAGTAAAAACATGATACTATGTAGTAATAACGTGATACGTATGTAGTAATAACGTGATATTATGTAGTAATAACGTGATACTATGTAGTAAAAACGTGATACTATGTAGTAATAACGTGATACGTATGTAGTGAAAACGTGATACTATGTAGTAAAAAGTGATACGTATTTAGTAATAATGTGAAATTATGAGTTTAAGCGTATAAGTCGCACCTTTTTGCCTAATCGGTCTTTTGCAGACACGTGACTTTTAGCACCTCCGGTCGCCATTCTGGGTGTATACCGGTTCATTAGTGGAAGTCCATGTTAAACACAGTGCGATACAGAACAATAACATCAGCAAAATGCAAACTAAATATAAAAATGAGCACCAAATTCGTCAAATGAGTTTCTCTCTATAAGGCTTCTGCTCATTTTTATATTTAGTTTGCATTTTGCTGATGTTATTGTTCTGTATCGCACTGTGTTTAACATGGACTTCCTCTGTTTAAATGAACCGGTATACACCCAAAATGGCGACCGGAGGTGCAAAAAGACACGAGCCGTGACGTCACGTGCAAAAGACCGATTTGCATGCCCTGCGACTTATAGGGCGAAGCAAAAAAAATTAAATGTCTAATGTGAAAAATTTAAAAAAATTACGGAAGCCCGGATACAGTTTGTTTTGCGCTGTTGGTTTTTGTGTGCAGGATTTTATTTGACCATTAGGGGGTGCTGTTTCCTCTCCCCTCCCTGAATATGTGCGTCTCTCTCTCCCTCCCTCTGTCTCTCTCCCTGTGTGCGCGTGTCTCCTGTCCTCCAGTCTCTGTCTCCTTCTTGTCAACTCTCACTTACAGAAATGTTAGGAAGTCTGTCCAACTTCTTCTGCGCATAACAAGCACCGGTTCTGGTTCTGGTTCTGCATGACGATGGATCTGCTTCTTCTCATAATAACTTAGTAATAACACCTGAGACATGGACCCGGCGGAGCTGATCCGGATGCCCGACGAGGACCTGCTGAGGCTGGGGAAGGAGGACTTGATCCGGACGCTGAGGACTCTGGAGACCCGCGGCGTGGACCTGATGCTGGAGCACGGGAGACTGATGAAGGACGTGAACCGGAGCCTGCAGGTCCACCTCCGGGAGATCCGGAGCCTGAAGGAGGTGAACCAGCGGCTGCAGGAGGACAACCAGGAGCTGCGGGAGCTCTGCTGCTTCCTGGACGATGACCGGCAGAAGGGCAGGACGGTGTCCCGGGAGTGGCAGCGCTTCGGCCGCTGCACGGCCGCGGTCCTGGGGAGGGACCTGGCTCTGTACCAGCACAAGCTGACGGAGCTGGAGGCCGGCCAGGAGGCGCTGAGGGCGGAGAACTCCGTGCTCAAGGAGCTGGTGCTCATGCTGGACGAGGAGAGGAGCGGAGCCGGCTCCCGGAGCTCCATGGACAGCCAGTCCAGCCTGCAGCCCCGGGATGGCGGGGACGGGAGCAGCGCGGGGAGCCCGGACCACCTCCCTCATCACCTCCTCCTGTTCAAGGATGGTCCTCTCAGGAGGTCCACGGAGGATGTGTCTGCCCACAGAGGTGAGTCCACATCTACTCCTATTCCACTATTTGAGTCTGTTAGCAAAATATATCATGAGGAATGAACCAGTGGACGCATTTTACTCAAACTTTCTGGAGGTAATCATAGAATATGTATATTAAAGGAGCTGTATGTAACTTTTCTAACAACATATTTTTAACATATTTCTTCACTCTGTCACTACCTCCTGACATACTGATTTTAGACAAGTAATCTCTGAAAAAAACTATTGTCCCCTTGCTTCTCTAAAAGCATTTCTAAAAAGCCACAGTGACCCGCCGTTAACCAGCCAATAAAAACAGGGTTTGTAACCAGCCAATAAAAACAGAGCTTGAATTTGAATTTCACCGAGAGCAAGAGGGAGCAGAGCCATATATGGCTCTGAGGGGGAGGAACCAGAAACGTGTCTCTGTTCCAAATTTTCCTAAGTTCCAGCGTTTTCCAGAAATTACATACTGAACCTTTAAACAAACAGTTCAAACATCAGCAGTAACCAATTGAAATATAAAATACATAAAGAATATAAAATACATAAGAATTTAAAATACATTTAGTAAAATTAACAATAAGCTAGTCTAAAGAGATGTGTTTTCAGGGCAGTCTTGAACAGAGAAAGGGAGGTGGTGTTTCGAAGGTCTGGCGGTAGAGCGTTCCAGAGGTGAGGGGCAGAGCAGGTGAAGGCCCTGCTCCCCATGGTGGAGAGGCGGGCAGAGGGTACATGGAGATGTAGCGAAGAGGAGGATCTGAGAGAGCGTGATGGGATGGAGATTTGTAGGAGGTCAGATAGATAAGGAGGGGCAAGGTTGTGGATAGATTTGAACGTGAGAAGAAGAATTTTGAAGATGATGCGTGATTTAACTGGGAGCCAGTGGAGCTGCTGCAGGACAGGAGTGATGTGGTTATAGTAGGTTTAAGTGATGATGACACGGGCAGCTGAGTTCTGGACCCTCAGACGTCTCCAGTTGGTCCAGAACGCTGCTGCTCGGCTTCTAACTGGAGTTCATAAGAGGGAGCACATCACCCCCACTCTGGCTTCACTCCACTGGCTGCCTGTTCATTTTAGAGTTCATTTTAAGATTCTTTTATTTGTTTTTAAAAGTTTAAATGGTCTTGCTCCATCCTACCTCTCTGAGCTGCTTCACCCATACTCTCCTGCTCGGTGCCTCAGATCAGCTGATCAGCTGCTTCTGGAGGTGCCGAGGTCCAAACGGAGGCTCAGAGGGGACAGAGCTTTTTCTGTTGCTGCTCCAAAACTGTGGAACGATCTCCCTCTTCCCGTCAGACAAGCTCCTTCACTGTCCAGTTTTAAAACTCTTTTAAAAACACATTTTTACTCACTGGCTTTTAGCACAGACTGATTTTGTTCTGCACTGTTTTTATTGTTTTTATTGATCTTAATGTTTTAACAACTGTTTTATTTTTATGTGTTTAAATGTTCTTGATTTTATGTACAGCACTTTGTTGCAGCTGTGGTTGTTTTAAAGGGCTCTATAAATAAAGTATTATTATTATTATTATTATCTGTAGCTTGTGGAGAAATGTGTTAGGGAGGCCATAGAGAAGGGAGTTGCAGTAGTCATACAGTACTGTACTTCTACATCTCATTACTTTTTAAGGTCAGCCCGGTTCAAGATGGCCGCCACAGCTAATTTAACTTAAATAACATAAAAACACCAATAAATCGGTTCATTTAACAGAAGTTGCGTTAAAATTTTGTGTGGTAGTAGCTGAGAGTCTTTTACAACACATGTATTGAGTGCTAACAGATTGCAAGAAAATTGCTGATTTTGACAAGTCAACTTTGTCTCTTTGTTAGTAAAATATCTCATGAATTCTACAGGATGGATTTTAATCAAACATTCAGGAAGTGATCACTGAACGAACATCAACTGATTCGCTTAACACCAACTTCATTTAAGACGGTTGCCACAACTGATATTAGAATACTCATGATAAATGGCTATACATTACCGTATTTTCCAGCATATAAGTCACACCTTTTTGCCTAATTTGCATGTCCTGCGACTTATATGGCGAAGCGTCATATTTATGGATTTTTTCCCATATTTTTAGGCCAATTTTTGACTGAGATATGACAGTCTTTCATTTTTGGCAAAAAATGGTGCAGTACCAGTTTCGGCCACTAGGGTCCACCGACCGTTCCCAACTCATGTGTCCGAAGGCAGGCTCCTCTGGTCGGATACACTCTGTCGCAGCCCGGCCTCCTGCGTTCTGGAGGTATGAACTACTGTTAGCTCAGTGTTTGTTAGCAAAATAGGTCAAGAACCACAGAACAGATTTTGATCAAACTTACAGAAAGTAATCACTGTATGGACATTTACAAACTATTAGCTGTATGAGATGTTTGAGATAAAATTCTATGTTTTATAACCGTAGATAGGTTAGCGTTAGCTCCGTGTTTTAACGGGTACTATTTTGAAAAATAGGTCATGAACCACATGACAGATTTTCATTAAACTTACAGAAAGTAATTACTGGGTGGACATTTACAAACTGTTAGCTGTAGGAGATTTTTGAGCTAAAATTAGATTTATTTATAATTTATTTTCGCAGCGCGCGTGACCGTTTGGAAGACGTCAAAGCGAAACAATTTAAATCCAGCAGATTTGACCATTACGTGAATTTATTAAGGAACGGTTAAGCTCAGAAACACTATATAATGTCAGCTACCAAATATATATTTTTAGAGTCAGAGTCAGAGAGAGTCAGAGAGAGTCAGAGAGTCGTCATTTGCACCGCATGTGGTACATGTGATGAAAACGAGATTATGTACACAGGGTCCCAGTTACATCCAACAACAAATGCAAGAGAAAAACAGTAATAACATCTAGAATTAACTAAGAGAAACATCAACTAGTAATACACTAAGCCCTAATGTAGTGGAAAAACATCATTATAAACAGCAGCACGAACATGAGTCTGTATGAGCAGATGGTCACAGATGAACACAGCAACAAGAAAACAGATCAGCATCAGCATGATGTGATATTTTGCAGTGATCGTTCTTATTGTTTATTTATTCATTGCTAAATTTTAAAGAAAATGCTGCAGTCCCACCCGCGCGGGTGCACGTAGCGAAACTACTTTTTAAATCCAGCTGCTTTGACAATTACGGGCATTTATTAAGGAATCATTCATTATCATTTATTTATTAAGGAATCAATCATCATTTATCAAGATTAACGCCCGGAAGGCCTCTGGTCCTGACAACATACCTGGTCGTGTGCTGAAGGACTGTGCAGGGGAACTCGCAGCGGTCTTCACGGACATCTTTAACATCTCACTGAGCCAGGCCATCGTCCCCACCTGTTTCAAAGCCACCACCATCATCCCTGTCCCAAAGAAGGCAACGCCCGCATGCCTCAATGACTATCGCCCAGTAGCACTCACCCCCATCCTGATGAAGTGCTTTGAACGGCTAGTCATGAAAAGCATCACATCTGTCCTCCCTGCCTCCCTGGATCCCTTCCAATTTGCATACCGACCTAATCGCTCAACCGACGATGCCATCTCCTCTGCCCTCCACACAGCTCTCACACATCTGGACACGAAGGACTCTTATGTTAGAATGCTGTTCATCGACTTCAGCTCGGCATTCAACACCATCATCCCCCAACAGCTCATCCATAAACTGGACAGTCTGGGGCTGAACACCTCAATGTGTAACTGGCTGCTAGACTTCCTGACCGGGAGACCACAGACAGTACGGATCGGGAGTAACACATCTAGCACCATCACATTGAACACAGGGGCCCCACAAGGATGTGTGCTGAGCCCCCTTCTATTCACCCTGCTAACACACGACTGCACACCATCGTACAGCTCCAACCACTTCATCAAGTTTGCGGACGACACAACAGTGGTAGGTCTCATCAGCAACAACGATGAGACGGACTACAGGAACGAGGTGAGCCGCTTGGCCTTGTGGTGCGGACACAACAATCTCACTCTCAACGTGGAGAAGACAAAGGAGATTGTCGTGGACTTCAGGAAGAGGGATGCACAACATGCCCCTCTGACCATCAACAGCACCGCAGTGGAGAGAGTGGACAGCACCAAGTTCCTGGGAGTGCACGTCTCGAAGGACCTGTCCTGGAGCAGGAACACTGCAGCACTGGCCAAGAAGGCTCACCAGCGCCTCTACTTTCTCCGCAAGCTGAAAAGGGCTGGAGCTTCAACCCCCATCATGTGCACCTTCTACAGGGGTGCCATAGAAAGTGTCCTGACCAGCTGCATCACGGTGTGGTTTGGTGCATGTACTGCATCATGCCGCAAGAGCCTCCAGCGCATCGTGAGAGCAGCTGAGAAGATCGTCGGCACCTCCTTGCCCTCACTGCAGGACTTACACAGCAAACGCCTCACTCGGAAAGCCCACTGCATGGCAGGTGATCCCACACACCCACTACACAGCCGCTTTAGACTGCTGCCATCAGGGAGGAGACTGAGGAGTCTCCAGGCTCGAACCAGCAGACTGAGAGACAGCTCTGTCCATCAGGCAGTCAGAATGCTAAACACTCTGCCTGCTCTGCCTCCCCTCCCATTTGAACTGCCTTAACACAAAAAACTTTCTCACACATTACCACTCAACACAAAGTTTTTAACACTGGACCCTGTGTCATCGAACGGGTTATTCACTGAGCTCTCGGTCGTGTGCTCGTTTGGTTTGCGCTGCTTCTCATGTTTGCACTGATGTTTGTGTTACATTACTGCCTATAGTCATAATACTGTTTACATTCACTGTTTACATTTATTAATACAGTTTACATTTATTACTACTGTTTTACATTTATTACTACTGTTTACATTTACACTACTTTTATATCTACACTACTGCTGATACATATACAGTATTCTCTGACTAGCCTTATCTAAGGATGCCAAATGTGCCTTATGTGCCTTACTGCATATGCCACTTTGCCTCTATACCAACATCAACTACCTCATACATATACTGTGTACATTAACTCATATGCTGCTGTGCCACTCTTTGCAAATGTCAATGCTAGAACCTTCAGTTTATTTTATAGATATACTTTTTATACTTTTTATACTACTATGAAAAAACTCAGGACAGTATTACACTTTTATTATTTCATTTTATGCTTATGTTCATTGGGTGTTTGGTGTTTTAGGGGTGTTTGGTGTTTCAGTGTTGGTGTAAATTTTCATACTTTTATACTACTATGAAAAAACTCAGGACAGTGTTACACTTTTACTATTTTATGCTTATGTTTATTAAATGTTTTAGTGTTTAGTGTTTAGATGGTTACTGTTGCACCGAGGGACTGAGAGAAACGCAATTTCAATCCTGTGTATGTCCTGTACATATTGCAGTTCTGACAATAAAGTTGACTTTGACTTTGAAAGGTTAAGCTAAGACACATCTTTGCTATAATTTTCAGCAAACAAATACTTGTTTTTACCGTGTTAAACTTGTTAAAGTCCTTCAGTGCAGCTCCTGTGGCCGCCATTTGCAGCAGGGCAAACCTCCGGCCCACATTTCGGGTTGTCAACGGTGACGCGTAACATACGCGACGCGTCAGCGGTGACGCATAATAGATGTGACTTATACGGCAGTGCGACTTATCGGCCGGAAAATACGGTAGTCTGTTTTGCAGACATTGAGCTAAAGTTTGGGGTGGTAGCTGAGAATCTTTCACCACATATTCTTAGCAGGACATCTCATGACGTTGTCCGGGTGCAATATTATTTTCAAAGTTTAACCAAAACGTCTGTCATTTCTGTCTAAACTTTAGCATGAAAGATGGTCTTTTTTTTTTATTAGTTTATTTTTAAGAGGAAGTGTGTGAGCTGCAGTTGACCATCACATATGTGTTTGTTTCATTGCAAACTTTCAAATGAGTCTGGCTTGATAGTTTAAAACATTAATAACTGACTGTTATCTAGTTTAAAACATTAATAACTGACTGTTATCTAGTTTAAAACGTGCACCCAGCCAGGCAGCGTGCGGGAGCTATCGGGCTCCAAGATAAAACTCTAAATTTACATGCAGTTTCATGTTCAGCGTTGTTTGAAAGACTGGAGGTTTATCTTGGATGTATTTGCCCAGTGCATTGTGGGAGCAGGTGATACTGGGAGCTGATATCTTAACTTTGAAACTGCATTCTCTATTTTCAGCTAAAGAAATGGGAGAGTAGCAGCATCAACAAAGATGTGACTTCAGCAGCAGAAATCCATCTTTAATCCCACACAGCCAGTGTTTTCCAGTCATCTCAACTTTACTTAGTCTGGCTCCGGTGGGGCCAGATGGCCCCGGACTAAATACCTCCTTAGGTCTAATGAGGATTTAGCACCTCAGCTGAAACAGGAGGAGACAGAGGGCAGATGGAGGTGCTGCTTCTATCTTGGAGAAACTCTCATAGTTTTCTTTCAGAGATTGGGAGCTTGTTGCTCCTGAGCTCAGGCCACATGCTGCAGATTCAGCTGCAGATTGACTCATTATGCCCCCGGTAAATAAATGAATAAATATAAATTTGACCTATAATTGCTCCTGATGACCAGATATTGACCGCAATGCTTTAAAATTTCTTATTTGACAGACTGGTTTTATGATGGATTTATGGTGCGCCTTAAACAATAAAATGAACCCAAAAGTTACAACAAGTGTCTTCAGGTGGTCTAGAAAGGCCACTTGAGTTTCCCCTCTTATAGTTTTAATGGGTGAAGAGGTGAACATACTTAAAAAATGAAAACGAACACAATTTGCTGGAGCAGAAAACGCAATAATGTTTAAATGATGCACCTGATGGGCATGTAATTAATCATTAAACAATCTACTATTGCATTTTTGTTCTAAATCCTTATTTGTTTTTAACCTAAGATTGTATCTGAAACTGTAGTTTAAAAAAAACCTGCAACGTAATATGATGCTTTTATTCTTAAACGTTTACTTTTATAATTTCTCAAATTTAAACGACTCCCAGTCAGGAGCCCCTCTTTTCTTTGTGTGCATGTGAGCGTGTGACAGATTCACTGCAGACAGAAAGGCTGTGTTGTTATGATAATGAGGCATCATGGGAACGTCCTGCTCTGAGAAAAGGTTTGAACGTACAATAAAAGAATCCGCCTGTTTCTACACAGAACCCACTGTCTGCTGGTGGAGGAACAAAGATGATGTTAGTCTCTGTTGGATGGAGAATAGAAAAATAAAGTGCCGCTTGACTGAGTAGAAAACATTTCAATCTATTGAGCAGAATTTATCTAGGCTAAAGTCACTCCTTTTGGAGAAAGTTTTTTTTTTAATTACCTTGAAATTTTAAATAAATGCATCTTGTATCCGGTCCCTCTCTGCTGTGCTTCAGCTCTGCCTCTCAAGCCCCTCCCACAAAAGGGGACCCTGGTTTGTAAATATGACAACTGCAGAAGAGACAGCAGACAGGCTGCCCAGATCATCTTAATTATTATTATTTAAAATTATTTTTGAAAATAGCAAATACAAACTTATTTTAAATAAAAAATAACTTTTAGAAGTTTGTACAAATGTTAAACTATTAAAAAAAATGTGGATCAAAAGAGACGCAAAGTGCATTAGCAGCAGATGAAAACGATATATATATTTTTTTTAAATGTAGGACTTAGAAGCTGTAAACACTGACCAGCATCTTTACAAATAAGATAAAATGTGAAATTCCTGAAGAATAAATGATTTTATTATACGTACAGTCACCACATTTTTCATTTTGGTTCCAATTAGCAGAGCTACTTCTTCCACTTAATTAAAACTGTCACTTTCTGATGAGACAGCACAACTTAATATACTGTATTTTAATTTATGTGTCTGTTAACTCTAAAGAAACTGGATATTTAGTCATGTCGTTATGAAAATGTATTTAAAACCAGTTTATGTTAAAATTTTTCTAATTAAAGCATTTCATAAACTTAGGTTCATCCTGGTCTGAAGCACAATGAGGGATTTAAAAGCATGTCAACAGCATTCCAGGGTTCATGAAGAACTGGAACCTTACAAACAGCCCTGATGGGGAAATAGACATTGTTTTAGCCGGCATCTCTCGAAAAAGCACCCCTGCTGGGATGAATCTTGTTAATTGATGAACAATAAGAGATCAAAATGGTGAAACAAATATCTTAATATGAGGCTGAGGTGGAAAGTTTGGTTCCTTTTCCGGTTCTCTGATTGATTTCTGAAGGTTTTTAACACGACACGTTATTTAGCCTAAATGACTAATTCTATAATTTAACCAAGTAACTCAAGGAGGAGTGGAATATGATGTACAGTAAATAACATCTCACCTAAACTGTGACTCCTAAACAAAAAGCTACAACAGAATAATCAACTTGCACACCTGCTGATTTTGGAGGTCATTTTTTGAGTTTTTCTACAATATTTTTTGTGATGATTTTAAATTTCCTGTCTTGTTTAGCAATAACCTTTTGATTAATTTACATCCCAAAAGACAAAACCACTCTTAACACGCACACACATGCTTCTATAACATTTGACAGTAAGTGAAACATCCATGACCTTTACATCCCCCATCATTTGCTTAAAGCTAAATGTAGGAAAGGCCAACTATTCAATTGATGTAGCGCCAAGTCACAACAGAAGTCATCTCAGGGCACTGAACAGAAACATTCATATATAAAAATAATAATTTAACATTATTTATCTGAGGAGCAGACTGCTTTGAGTTTAACTCCATCACAGAACTCTCATCTTGAGCAAGCATGAAGGCGACAGCGGAAAGGAAAAACTCCCTCATAAGGAAGAAAAGCTATATGTACCAAAACACTCGCCTAAATCCGCAAAAAGTAGCGATGCTGAAGTAAAAAAAGACTAGCTACAAGCTAAATGTTGCAAAGATTAGCTACAAGCTATATGTAGCAAAACGCTAGCTTAATGCAACAAAAAGGCTGAAGTAAAAAAAGACTAGCTACAAGCTAAATGTTGCAAAGATTAGCTACAAGCTATATGTAGCAAAACGCTAGCTTAATGCAACAAAAAGTAGCTATACCTATGTTAAAGTAACAAAAGGCCAGCTAAAAGCTAAATTTAGGAAAGGCTAGCTACAAGCTAAAGGTAGCAAAATACTAGCCTAATGCAGAGGAAGGCAAAAAGCTAAAAGTATATTTAAAAAAAAAATGCAG